>VYZP01049379.1:2814-28843 GCA_013400635.1 Hypocryptadius cinnamomeus | reverse complement strand
AAAAAGATACAAAAATGTATACATGTGTTGAGAAATGTGGAGTCCATAATTCTTGTAGCAGAAATGTATCACCTTGCAACATATCAAAGAAGGAACATCTGAAGTCTATTTAGGCTCTCAAAATAAAGATAAGTTGCATTTCAATGACCAATATGTGTTCAGATAAAATGAATTATTTATACATAGATTTCTTTTACACTTAGTAAAATGATTCCTTAGAAAAAATACTAAAAAAAAATTTAAAACATACCGACAATCCCCATGAACTTGATGATGCTTTTACTTATTTTTATAGGATACTTTGAAAGTCTTTATAGGGTTTTAGAAGTGCAGATGTTTCTAATAAATACATACAGTATAAATTCATTGGATGCCGTTGCATTTGAGCAAAAGAGATAAACAGAAGCAGCGAGGCAGCCCCGCTGCGGGTATCAGGAATTGATAAAAAAACAGAGCAGTGTGGTTGTAGAGGCTGTCCAAGGCACCTGTGACAAAAATGACACTGCCCAAAGCCTGGCAGGGGCTGGGGTGGGTTGGGGTGATCACACGAAGCAGAGAAATGTTTGAAATGTTTTGTCTCTGGTGTTTGTGCAGGACTGAGTTTCCACCAGGATTCTTCAACGCATCCAGACTTAGGATAAGACAAAGACTGAAATGTTTCGGTTTTGGAAGAACAGTGATTTCAAACAAAAGGATTGTGATGTATGGGATGAGGTGCTGCCCAGAGTAATTATTTTTCATGTGGGATCTGTTTCCCCTTCTGCTGTGGAGCTGAGGCGTGCAGGTCCTGGTCTGCATTAACATGAATATTTGGTTGCAATCACATTTCCAGGAATCATGTCATAACAAGCAGGAAAGCAAACCAAGTACATTTTACAAGACAAAAGTCTGCTGACTTGTGTCAATGTTATTTTCACATATAGTCAATAATTAGAATTCCCATTAACTGTAAGCTACTGCACCGTGATACATTCTTTCTAAAAGTGCATCAAAAAATCTTCTTCATGATTTGTATGCATACCACTTGTTCCCAACAATAACAAAACCACAGGAGAAATTGTCACTGCATGTGCTATTTCTGTCCCTAAAATTTTAAGCCAGTCTTCCATCATCTTCTTTTTATTTTTTACTGCAGCTTTGAAATCTGTGATAGGTTCACCTTGAGTGCTCTCTTCTGCCTTAACAGCTGATGCTTAACCTTTGTTCTAGATGACTATTCAGTGTCTAATTAGCTCAGTCTTTAAAATAAAATAACCCAACTCTATCCAGCATGTTATAAAATCCCTCCTACTCCCTCACCATTCTTTCTCCCCAGCTTCCTCATTTTGGTCTCTGAAATTATTCTGTATTGCTCTCTCTTTTGTATTATCCCTTGCAGAATCCTTTCTGATCTCCTGGTTACCACAATTTTCTTTGTTACTTTATTATACACATGATTATCTTTTCCTGCAATTACAATATCTGGGCTTCTTCTGCTGCTGCTTTCTGTGATTGAGTATCACACTTCTCATTTGTAAGCCGTGGTAATTACCAGCCATTCCTGAGTGTTTCATTTGCTCCCTAATTTTGTTGACTACTTTTTCAGCAATGCAGAGAGTTCCTGTTTGCTCTCACTTCATTAGTCCTGAGGCCTTTCCAGTTTTGAAATCTGTGATTTGTGCTCTGTTATTTGTATTCCTTGAAGGTTCCTGCTGTAGTCACCCCTTCCCTCTGACAGCACCAAATTTCTGTAATTTGGGTGATGTGATGGGGACCTGCAGGTAAGATGGGATTTGGGAGCTGCCATCCACGGTGTTCACTTTCAGTTTTATTTTACCTTGTCTTCATGCTCTTTAGATAATTTGAATTTGGGAACTGGGGGGGAGAATCTCAGAGTCTTGTCTAGCGATGACTTGTGCCATGTTCCTTTTCCTTCTTCCTGAAGCAAAAGCTTAAACCAAGCAGAATCCTGGTTGTTGCTCGGTCATATTCTAAATTTAGGGTTTATTTTCAGGGTAGTCTACAGGTTATAGATAGTGTTGGAACCAGTGCTTGGCTTTGTGCTGTTGCCCTGTTTATAAAGGTTTTAGAATGGAAGCAGCAGATTCATAAGTAAGATTAACAAAAGCTCAGGCCTTGCCCTAGGCTTACTGAATATTTAAAACAGGAAGACTTCATCTGTTTTAAGGTTCAAGAACTTCTCTGACTACACTTTTACTGCTCATGGAAGCCTCATGTTTGTTTCAAGAATGAGTCAGTTTAAAAGATTTTTCTTCTTTTTTCTTGTGCATATGCAGGAAAGGAAAAGGGATATTCAGTCCTCACCTGGCCCAGGTACATATTTATTATACATAGTGTGTATATATAGATGCTTCTTTTATTTGCCAGCACCTTTTGTTTCCTTGATCCATTTTCCCAATAGATATTTTCAGCCTCTCTTCTCTGATTACATTCTCTCTACTAAAAAAGAAATTCATGAAGAGTTGAAATTTCAAATTCCCAGTAATCAAGTGGATTTGAAAATAGAGAAGAATCAGATTTCTTTTCCAATGGGCCATTTCCATCCCATTCTCCTTTGAGTGCTCTCAGGTTTTTGTGGGGTGTGAGCTGCTGTGTTGTGAGGTTGTACCCAGGGAGGTTTTGTTCCCCACACCCCCCTAGAGTGAAGGTCACAAACAGAGAGGTTTCGGGCTGCCCACAGCTCAGATTTGTGCCTACTTAGCATCTTTCTAGGTAGGTTTCTTTGTGCTTATTACAGCAACCTTTGCTCAATTTTCCAGCTGTCATAATCCATTTTTTTTTAGTATGTCTGGAAGTATTTTTTTTCAAATTTAATGCATAAACATTTACAGTTCTCTGTAGTATGTTTCTTGTTTAGTTCATAACTCAGTGGTTGGCAAAACCAGTAGTTTTAGTGGCCTGAACAATGATAAACCATCAGAAACTTGCAGTGTGGCAGTTATTTTCCATGAATTAGTAAGTGAGCACGGAGTGAGAGAGGATGCTCATCTATTATCTGCCTCGCGCTGCTGCGAGTCAGCCCGGTTTGTACAGCTCCCATCTCCTGAAATATTGTTATTCTGCTGCTACCCTGTCTGATTCTTCTTTTCTTCCCTGTGCATAATTATCTCATGGTATCCAGCATTCCATCTCCTGGCTCTTTCTTGCATGCAGAACATGTTTCCCACAATCTGTTCCCTTCTCCCCGAGTGTCTTTCTTAAAGGAATCACTTTCCATTGACACTGAGTAGACAGTGGGAGAGTCCTGCTGGGTGCCCTCGCTGTAACCTGATTTCCTCCCTATTTGTTCCATGGGAAATGGTTACCTGCAGTGTTTAAACACACTTTTAGACTGCTGATTCAGAACTAAACAACTTAAAAACCACGCAGGAATGAGATTTGCAGGCCCATTTGGAACGTTAAGGCTTTTGCTGAAAGCGTTTTCAGACAGCAGCAGCCGCAGTTATTCTTCCAGAGTGGCAGAAAGTTTGGAGCAGAGAAATTAAATTCTCGGTTCCCCTGGTCCTGCCTTAGCACTGCCTCTGTGTGGATGCTTAAATTGAAATAATTATGCCTCTGTCTCCTGCCAGTTGTCTTCTTTTTCAAGCTTCTGTATGTTTTCCTTGACCAGATGGTTTCAGATATTAATTTCAAATACTTCTCAGGATCTGGACACCTCAGTGGTTTATGCAGGAACTGGGGAGCAGCTGACAGTTCTGGGTCTAGCTCAGGTAGGCAAAAGTCTTTCTTCATAGAGAAGACAAACAAACAAGCAAAAGGCCCCCTGCTAACTGGCATTTAGCAGCCTGTGAGAAATTATTTCAGACTTCCTTAGTCAATCCTGAAAGAAATACCCAAGTGATTTGCTGTTGATATTAATCTGCATTTAGGTTAACAGTCACATCAGGATTTTTCTTTTTTTTTTGCAAACCTGGTGTGCTGTGGTCTTTGAAATAATGGTTAGTTCATCCCACCATAGAGTAGGGCTGAACTACAGAGCTGTAATAAATTATTTTTGCCCAAATTAGAATTTAATTTAAGATTTTGAAATATCTCGGGCTGAAAGGTATGACATGAAATATTGTGTGGTTTATAAATCTTACCTGCTGCAGCTGGAGTATCATAGAAACCCCTTGAAAAGCAGCAGAGTTCAGCTAGGTGTAAGAGCTTTAGAAATGTGTCATTTTGGCAGGATAAACAGACTGCAAGTCCTGCCTCACAAGAGTGGTGAGCTCTTCTCTGGGTTTGGATTATTTAATGAGGAGTGGATTTGGGAAATCAGTGATCTCAGGGCTGTGCTCCTTGCCCAGGGTGTGGATTCCCATCGGGAATGACTCCTGCAACAATCCCCTTTGGAAGGAGGCACTCACACATTACTCAGGGGTGGCTCCATCCTTCTGTCCTGTCTCAGTCCCCACGAGCAGAGCAGGAGCCAAAGAGGATCCAAAGCCAAAGTGACAGAGAGCAGCAGCAGAGGCACAGCCCTCTCTTTAATGCTGCAGAGCAGAGGTTTGCCTGGACATGTTTGACCTGTTTGTTCAGCCAGTGCTTTATCCAGTGAGGTATTAGAGCTTTATTTCAAGGGGGGCTATTTATCAAAAATGATGGGCTCTGTAATCCATCCTGTTCTCAGCATCCTGACATTGCAGTGGGAATCACACTGCTTGTTTGTCAGTCATGTGGGGGTTTGGCTCTGGTCCTTGCAGGCATCAGCCCTTCTGCTGCTGTTTAGCTTCTTCATCATTTCCTTACACTGCCCACCAAGATCCCCGTGCTTTTCTGGGGGGGAAAGCTCATAAAGTCAACACAGAACATAATGGAACCAGAAAGAAAGACTTGAATACCTTCTGCTAGCAGCAAATTCCTCCCAGCAGGTCTTGTTAAGTCGAGCCTCTTGTCACTGCTCCCAGCTCAGGAGCTGTCACCCCCCAGCAGAGCCAGAGCACAGCCCCAGCAGCACTTCATGGGGGTGTTCAGCCTTCCAGACTGGGAGCTCTGCAGCATCACTTGGCTCAGCTCTTCCTCCCTGCGAGGGCTCCCAGCTCTAATTAGGGCTGTCCACACTCCTGCTTGAGACTGCAGAGCAGAATGGAAAAACGAGGGGAGGAAACAACGGGCACGGCAAAATAACATCCCTGCTTCCTTCCCCCTCTCTAGTGGAATCCATTAAATTTTCAGTCTTTTCAGAGCCTTCCCCATATTTTGGTGCCCCCATGCTATCTCGGGTTCTAGGCCTCTCTGGGCTTTTACTGCCTTGCAGAAAATTGAATTCCTGGAAGGAATTTTTGATAGCATTAAAAGCACCCACAGAGGAAATGGGTTTGTGCATCTGTTCTCTGCCTCACATACCCTGAAAGGCAGACAGTTCTTCTCTTTGAAAAGCTGCTTTTTCAGATGAATGTCACACTAAGCTCTGCATCTCCTCTGGTGAATATCAGCACAAACACTGGAGTGTTTAGTGCAGGGTTTCCATCCCTGGCACTCCGTGTGCTCAGAGCCTCTGCCGTGCCCGGGGAGGAGCAGAGGTGCAGCTGCTGTGCAATCCAGGCTCCTTCACCACACTCAGGAACTCAATTCAGGCCTGCTCAGCCCTGCAGCCACTCACAGGGAAGATGTGCTATTCCTGTACCAGCCAGCAGAAACACCTGCATTGTTCACCTGTGACAAAGGGCTTTGCAGGAGCTGAGCATGGATTCTGGATGTGAAGGAGCAGATGGGCATGACAATGAAATAGAAGGGAAACGTTTCTTCAATTCTTCTGCTCCTTTACACATTTAAACAAGGGATTTTCCCATGCAAATTACTGGAATAACCTTGTAGAGAACGATATAAAAGTTTACAAGTGATACTATTTGGGTTAAATTGTGTATCTGAGCACTCTGAGCTCCCTCTGAGTTTTTTGTGTTTGCCTTGGATTGGATAGAATAGTCTCAGCATTCAGGATTTGGCCATTTGTGGCTGTTTAAATGGATCCAGATGGATCCTTCCAAATGATACCAAATTTTACCTGCTGGACTTTGAAAGGTATTTTGCTGCTGGTATATAAATTTCCCTGCTAAAAAAGCATAAGTGCTGTAAGGAGGGGTGAGCAAATACTCAGGGGAAGGTCCTATTCAGGGTCTGTCTGCAAAAACAGAGTGGAGGAAAAAATCTCCTGTGGTAAAAAGGACGGATATTTCAGATTTCTGTGAGCTTGTTTACTGCCTGTAAGCTCTGTAGAGGTGTTTCTGTGGATTCAGGAAATTATTTATAAACTAGAACTGTATTTTTGCCTTGGGAAACTCAATCTGGCAAAACACTCAGCAGAGCAGAGAGATTATAAAGAGTGCTAACTAATCAGTTATTTATTGGAATTTTAAAATTCTGTCCTTTTTATTCCTTGGAACTCTGGACACAAATAATTTACATATAGTTTCACTTTCTTGTTTTGATCCAGGCTAATTTACCTTTGAGGTGTTCACTCACATTTATTTTATGTAGGATAATAACACATTGTATCACAAAATAATGTAGGCAGGGCCAGGATTTATAGCAGGGCCTATAAGTAAATGAGAGTTTGAGTCAGATCTAGAAGAACTGGAAATTAGCTCTTCATCTCTGCAGTGTAAACACATTCCTGGAAAGTGGAGAATCCCCTGCTTTGGAGGTCGTTGAGCACACAGCTGAATGTGGCCCAGCCTCAGCCTCATTCATTTCAGATCCACATCCTATGGGATGCATCAGCCAGGACAAATTTTGCTCATCCCAGTCCCAGCAGCCTCCCTGTGAGCAGCCAAAAGTACACAGAACGTGCAGATGAAATGCCAGGACTAAACTTTGAAAGTAACAAATGTGAATAAATAAAAATAAAGCCTACCGCCAAACATAAATAAAATAATAGACAAAAATAAGTAAAAATAGACTTCAAAAACGTGTCAGATAACACTCTGGTGCTATGCAGTTATCTGGGGATCTAACACATTTTGACAGAGTGTATCAGTCTGTGTACTCAAAGCCAAACATTTTATTAAAACAAAATATATCAGTTTTTAAAACAAGCTATGTATTCTGTTCCCCAAAGAACCCTTTGAGAAAGATGTTGTTTGAGCAAGAATTTCTCTGCAAGTTGATGAATGATTGGAGCTAATAAAGTGGAAATACAATTTTCAACAGGTTGGGCTTAGTTTGATCACCAGTGCACTCCAGTGCACCCCTTTTATAATGATGCATCTATCTTCATGTGTCAAATAAATCCATATTTGTGCATTATCCAGTGCTGTGTGCTGGGTTTAATGAAGTATTGGAGTAGTATTTCTGTATATCTGTATTTTTATTCTCTGAAAATCACGGAAAAAACCTCTGAAAATGCATGTACAGAGGCAGGCTTTCTGAGCAGCCCCAAGACTTGTTTTCAGGGAGGAAAACAGACCAGTTCCCAAGCAGGGCAAGATTCCCCACCGCCAGGCATTGACCAAGCACATTGCTGGTGGTGTGTTTATCTGAGCAAGCAAAGCAAATCATGGAATTGTTTGGGCTGGAGGGGCCTGAAAGGGACCTTGTTTTGCTATAGGATAATTCCCCCTGCAGGGATTGATCTCACCTTGCCCTGGAGCAGAGCCTCCTGCAGCCTGGAGCCCTTCCAGGAGGAGTCACCAGGGCAGTGCCCCTGCTTCTGACCTGCCGTGAATATCTCTGTAAGAGACACCATGAAAACACAAATACTGCTCATTGCCCTTTGTGCTTCGTGTGCTGAGGTCTCCACCTGTGTGTGCATGCTGATCCTGGGCTCAAAATATCCCAACCCCTGACGCTTCCTTCAGCATCCCTTCCAGAAGTGCCCGTGGCAGAGGGGTCCTTGGAGAACCTAGAGGGGTCCCTGGAGAGCCCAGAGGGGTCCTTGGAGAACCTAGAGGGGACCCTGGAGAGCCCAGAAGGGTCCCTGGAGAGCCCAGAAGGGTCCCTGGAGAGCCCAGAGGGGTCCCTGGAGAGCCCAGAGGGGTCCCTGGAGAGCCCAGAAGGGTCCTTGGAGAACCCAGAGGGGTCCCTGGAGAGCCCAGAGGGGTCCCTGGAGAGCCCAGAGGGGTCCTTGGAGAACCCAGAGGGGTCCCTGGAGAGCCCAGAGGGGTCCCTGGAGAGCCCAGGCACGCCATGCAGCTGCACACCAGCCTGTGCAGGAGCTTCCCCCACAGGAGACAGGGACTAGAGGCTGGGAAATAATGAGAAAAAGGCATTTGGAGCAAATCTGGCAGCAAACAACCGGAACAGTGGCCTGAGGTAGCCTGAGCTGCTGCTGGAGAGGGAGGGCACCACGTACCTGGGCAATAAGCAGCTCTCAGGTGGGACAAACCAGCCAAGCAACTCAGAGAAGCCTTCTGGGCCCTTTTGGACTTCTCCTTGCTGCCACTGGCACTGTGCAGTGAAAACACAGTTTTGGGCTGGAATAATGTGCAGGCAGCTGTGGTGATGGATCTGGTCAGAAGTCTGTACTCTGCTGTGGCTGATTGCAGGTGGACTCGGCTGGGACTCTGCCTCAGAAATGCTGAACCACATCCCTTTGGGAAATGAACAGGCACTGCAGGACTGGCTGTGTCAGTGAGCTTCCAATCAGCCTCTTCTCTAAATGAACGATTCCACTTTTAGACGTGGAAAACAAAGTTTTGCAAGCGAGAGATGCATGGACACAATTCAAATATTGCTTTCATGTTCCACCTCTAGAACTTCCTCTCCCTTTTATTTTGGGGTCTGTGGGATTGTCTCTCCAGACTGTGTTTGATGTAACACCATGGGCTGCAGCAGCTGCTGCAGATGCATTTCCCCAACGTTAATTTTACTGTATAAAATAAGCTCTGGCAATGTGGTGACTAGTTAATTGAACTATATAACCCTTTCTGGAATTTGTGACTCCAAGCCACTGAACAATATAATTCATCTCAGTTTTTATTAAAGTCCTAGTGAAATGGTGAGGCTGTAGTGGTGTATTAGAATGCAGAGAGCATGGTGTGTTACCAAGAAAGCCACCTCTCCAGTGGGCCTTTAATAAAATAAATGTTTTCTGATGGTGCAGTGCTTATTTTTAGCTTATTCCTGTTTCAGCTCAGAAATATTGCATCTAGAACAATTCAGAAAACTGTAAAATGTGTTTGGGGAGGAGGAGAAGGGGAAGAAGGGAAAAGGTCACAAAGAGATTTAAATGCTAAAGCAGAAATTTAGAAATCGACATGATTGTTGGATAGCACGACATTGTGATCAGTAGAGTACAGTGGAAACACTGAATTTAGAAAGAATAAACTGCCTAACAGCATGCTCCCGAACCATTTGTTATTTCCTAATTAAAGCTTGTGAAAGGGCAGTTTATACATGACTATAATAAGCTCAGTGTGGGAGATGTCAGAGCGTAAATCAGACTCTCTCCAGCACTGGAGCTTTAAACATCTCTAATGACAAGTGCTGGTAGGTAGATGATACAAAAAGGCTGTTTTGACAACGTGATTGATTGAGATCTTGAGATATATAAGCAAACAAAAAGTGTGAATTCAGCAGGAAACAAAACCTGCGTGCTGTACCAGATATAAAGTGTAAAGAGAGTGAGGGGAAGCTTGTGGCAAAGAAAGTTTAAAGCCTTACTTGAAAAGAAAAAGTCATACTTAAGCAAACAAGCCTTTGCTACTCAAGTCAGGATTTACCTGAAAAATCCCAGAGTGGTTGTGTGAAAGGGTACAGCCTGCACCCTGAGGTGCCAGAGGGCATCTCTGACTCAGCCTGAGGCCAGAACATGCTCTGGGCTCACTGCACCTCCTCTGACACCCCTGCACTCCCTCAGGTGTCCCTGTCCTCTCTTGGCCATGCCCAATCTCCTGCCCTGGGCAGTCTGAGAACCAAACACTTCACCTCTTCTGGGAGAGCAGAGCCATTTGTGGGAGCCCACTGAAGTTATTGGCATTGCTTATTCACATTGAAACTTTCTACCATTAATGCTCCCAGGTAGGACTTCCAGATGCATCCCTTCTGGCCAGCCTGTGCTTCCCAGCTGATGGAAATGGGAGCACAAATAGGTCAATGTTAAATGCTTTTCCATGTTCTCCCTTCTGGGGAGACATGGCCAAGTGCTTTCTGTGTCAAGCTGCTTAGTCCAGCACGTGCCTCCAAAATGTCACTGGGGACAGAGGAGAGGAGCAGGACATTTTAGATTACTTCCAGTTTCATTTTGACCTTTGAAAGATTTGAGAAGCAGGCCCAGCAGGGCGATTGGGTTCTGTGCACTCATCTCTCTTGGCACATTAGCAAAATACCCGTGTAATTAGGGAGCCTCTGCCCGTGGGGCTGTGTGGGATTCTGTTAAGGTCATGTGCTCCCCTGTGCTCTGTTTGCCTCTTCAGGATCTGCTTTGTCTTCATCCCAATGAGTGTTTGGTGCTCTTAGCAGAACCTTGTTTTGCTGCCTTTGCTGGCTTGCAGTAGTTTGTGATGTCCAGGGCAGTTCTTTGGGTGCCAGGGGAAATGTGCCTCTCCCTGCACCAGAGCATGGCCTGACAGTCCAGGAATTAGCAGGAGCCTTTTCTGCAGAGCAAAACCAGAATTTGGCTGTTGGATGCAAGACTTTCATCACCCAGCTCTGTCACATCCACTACAAGTCACTGATAAAGTTCTTGTCAGGCACTTCAGGTGTGATCTTATGGTTTTTATTCTTTACCCTCCTAAAGCCTCAACCGTGGCTTCTTTTCTGCTGACCTAGAACCGAATTTCAAAGGCAGCAAGGGATGCCCAATGGATTTGTTCTTATTTAGGATGGGCTCAAATCCAGAAGCTTCAAGTTTACATTTTATATGGGTTAACTTCATATGGGTTAAGCTCTGAAAACATGTTTTGTGAACTAGATCTCACTGGAATCTCTGTAGATTCTCCTCAGCTATTCCTGAATTCAAACCTGTGTGTCTTAGGCTTGGAAAAATGCTGTTCACTGTGGCTGTTGGGAAGAGGAATATCCAGGCAAAGAGGAGAAGCTGGCAGTACCTGGCTTTCCCAAGGGTTTATTTGTCAGCCTGCTTCTGATTCCCCAGTGCTGATGTTTTATTTGCATTTACAAAAGGATAGAAGAATAGAAGTTATGCAAATCTAGGTTTATTTAAAGGCTATGACTGAAATACCAAATTGATAAGATATTATCAGCATTTCCATTGCCACAGTATCTGATCATTCCCTTCCTGCTGCCATCACACAGAACAGAATCAAGGAGTTGTTCACTGAAATAAAGGTGAGCAATTTTATATTAAAAATTGCTTGTTTATGCAATAGTCAAAATCTGGAATTAGCAGAAACAAATGGTCATGAAGGCAAACATTGTTGGGATTTCAGAAAGGAGGGGGTTTTACAGCTATGTCCAGCCTAGAATCATTACAGCAATAAAATACTGCAAGTGACCAGGGGTCAAGGTGGAATTTATAACCATCCATGAGCTGTGGGGCACTGTCTGGCTCTGGCTGTGGATGATAGGTGTTTGGTGAGTTTGGTTTTGCCTTTTTCAGTTCCCTGTGTCCGTAAAAATCAGTGGCTGGGTGCTACCTGTGGCACCTGCTCCCGTGCTGCTCCTGCAGCCAAGAGTTTGAGGGGCTTTGAGGCTGAAGAAGGAGGAGGGGGAAGAGCAGGAGAAATGATCTTTGTTTTCCCTTGTAGCTGTTTTTCTCTCCTGTTTGGCTAATGCAGACCACAAACGTGGTGCCCAGATCACATGTGCTGTGTCTGGGAGCTCTGAACAATGCCCAGGGAGCTCAGCAGGCACAGGATGAGCACTCCAGGGTCCTGAGCCTCTCAGAGGTGTTGGTAGGAGGAGGTACCAGCATGGAGAAGAGTTTCATACCAGCCTTTGAAGTTCCACTTCAACAGCATACTGGTTTTTATTTCCTTTTCTCTCTTCCTCCCCCAGGAACCCCTCGCCCCCCAGCCCCAATATTGCAGTAGCTCTGGGAAAGGCAGCCTGGTCAAACAATCAGCAGAAGCTCCAGAGACTGAGAGGTACAAAAGGGCCCTTGAACTCTCTGGGTTCTTTGGAGGGGACTGTCTTAGTTGCAGATTAAAACCTGCCAAATGCTCCCCACTGTTTCACACGCTGCCTGCAGCAGCTTTCTGCACACCTTTGGCTATCTTTGTTTTGGATCTGTAGCTGAATCCCTCCAGCTGTTGAGTTTAGTAAAAAGAGGGAAGTTGCTGAAGAGTTGGTAACTCCATTTAACCTTCTGTGAGATAATGGCTGTGGGGTGTCCCAAAGCACCTAGATTGTCCTTCAGATACTGATCATGTTAGGAAAATAGGATTTTCATTAACTGCAGCCGCTGATTTTTCTTTTCAAGAGGGAAGCCTTTTGCGTGCTGTGTCATTGTTATTATTAAAGGTTTGACTGTCCTGCACAGTGTATGGCAATAATGTCTCATGGAGAAAGAGTCTGCTTTTCTGCTGTGATATCACTCTGTTCATCCAAGATTTTTTTTTTTTCTTTCTACCTCCTGTTCTTTTGCCATTGCTTGCCAGAATTCATAAATATGTGTTATCAGCTGAACCTTTCCAAGTTTCCCTGGCAGAATGTGCCTTTCTTTTCCAAAGGTCTCTATTTAATATGAACTGCTCTCCAATCATTTCTAGCACCTGTTCTCTGGTTACATGGTGCATCAACAGCAATTTCAGAATTCTTCAGCAGCGTGACAGCTTGAAATTGTCATTTCTTTATGAACACTAGATGCACTGAAATCGTGTTAGTGCAGTTGTCATTTTCCTTTGTACTCAAACATTAGATATGTTTTTGTGAGTTTAGATGGGTGGTGAACAGTTTTTCAGGAAATGAGAAGGGGTCCTTAGCCCAGGGTGCTTTTCAGTGGTTATCCATAGCAAGGAGAATGCTTTTTGAAGTGGTAAATATGGACACTTCAGCATAGGACACAGATGATGCTGCCACATGAAGGACTTTTTGAAGCACTTAACTTCATTATAATAAGTGGAATAACATTATCTTTACTAGCAGGGATTGAAAACAAATTGTGTATAGGGGTTTGGTTTTTTGGTTGTTTGTTTTTTTGTTTTGTTTTGTTTTGTTTAATATATATAGCACTAAGGAAAGCAAGAGATTTTAGCTCAAACTGTAATGAAATTATAAAATATGTGGTATTCAGCACAGATAGCATTCAAGTAATTTGATTGTTTAAACACTGCCCTTAGGAGTAGGTGAATGTGGTCAGCTGGGTGAAGTGTCTGTGTCCTCATGGGTGGTTCCAGGTGAGTTTGTGCCAGCACCTCCGTGGTTTAGATGGCTCAAAGCTTCAGGTATTGATTTTACATCCAAGTGTTCATTGGCACATTCTAGATAGTGCTGGAAGTGGCTTTGTTTGATTTTAGCTCTTTGTGTCAGTAGTTGAGAGAGTTCCCCAAACTGCCCATCCACAGTTATATAAGAACTGCAGAATATTCATTTAGATTGACTGCTAGGCAGGTCCTATCACTATGTACAGTTACTTTATATATGAATTAATACCCCTCTCAGTGTTAAATCTGACTCCAGCACAGCCAAATGGAACCCAGAAATACCCTCAGAAACCATTTCTTCAGTTTCTTAAGCAGACAGTTCAGCTCTTAATTGGTAAACCCTCACAGTTGGGTTGTGGGGGGACTTGTGCTAGGATGGTAATGAGAGACAATTCCTGGTGCTTACAGTGAAATTACTCTGCCTCTGGCCCTCTCCTGACTCCTCTGACATGCATGACTGACACAGTCAATACTCAAACTCAGAAAAATCCTAACTAACCATCTCTTTTCCTGGCCTGTCATGCAGCTTCTTGAACTATCACTTTGAAACCCTGGCTGCTATTTTGTCACTATCTGGATGCTGCCATCTTTATATCTGATCCTATCACCCACCTCCTCTTCCTTTAGCTCCACGCTGTTGATCCAGTCACTCCTCACTGTCTGCCTTGTAAATATGTTAACATTGACATTTAGAATGGCTTGTTTTCCTTTGCTCTGCTCTATTCCTATCTCTGGAATCTCTGTATTAATGGTGCTCCTCCAGTCTCAGTCTCCTCTGCTACCCCTGCAGATGTGCAGACATTGTCTTCCTTCCAGTCCAGTCCCTTTGTTCTGCTCCTTCCACAGATTCCCCGGGGCTGCTCATCACTGGAAATTGTCTTCTTGTTCTTACAACCTTTTGTTGTGCTATTTCACTTGATCTATTCATCCCTCTTCCTAATATGACCTTTATTTCCTTATCTTGACTGTCTCTGAGATAATTAGTTCATATCTGGAACGATCTTTCTTTCTTGTCTACTGAGTAACTTCTCTGTTTTCATTACGTTCTGCCAAAAATCCTGCCTAGAAAATCAGGTCCACAGGAATCAGTAAAGACAATTGACTCCAGGATTTTACAGCAAGTCGTAAGCGCTCTTTTACTTTTCCCTGATCAATAGCCCAAACAGTGTCACTTAAACTGTTCTCCATTATCAAATTGTCCTTTTTTTCTTTTTTCCCTGTTTGCAGTAAATTATAAGGTTTTTGAAAAAGGTTTCTGTTTCAGTCTATTCATGTATAATAAAGATGAAGTAGTAAATAAATTTTATTTCATCATACTTTGAACACTAAGGAAGAAATTATTTAATTTTGTTGTTTTAATGTTTAAATGGACACAAACTGGAGAGAATGAGGAACAGAAGGAAAATATACATGATTGAACATTAATATTTTACTGTAAGAGAATTAAATATCCTAAGGAAACAATGAAAACTTCTTCCAGATGATAGTTAAAATTTGATGAAATAATAATAAAATTTTAATCTTCCAGTTGAATGAAAGCACTCCATATGTTGTTAAATGTGCCTAAATTTGAATTCAGTTTTGTTGGTTTTTTTTGTTTCAGCCAAGTGCTGCATGTAGAGATCAGTTTGCTACAGATAAAGACCAGGCCATCCCTTGTTTGTGTGATCATTTGTAACTTTTATCACACAGTTTTTCTTTTGGATCCTCCTGCTGTCCAAATCCTTGAGGGCAAGTCAGAAGTAGATGCCTGAGCGGAGTAAATTCATGTGTGAGAAGCACTTGTTTGTTCACAGAACATATTGTATTTAAATACTTTGAGATTAAATACTGATCCTTTTTGAAAAGTAAACCCGTGCATTTAGGACCATTGTAACCATGGAACAGACACCTTATGGATCTTGGAGCATTGTTTTATATCTTATTTGTATTTTTCCATCTGCCAGTGCAGCTGTGACAGTGGAGCTGAGTGTCATTCTTGCACTTTGTGTTCTGCATCTGCTCCATAGCAGTTTATCTCCAAACCTTTTGTTCTGTGCCATTCCTCACTCTGTCTGTTCTGCACACTCTTGATCTTTCTTCTGTTTATCATTCCTTGCTCTCTGGTACATATTATCATGTACAGTATCCTTGCAACTTCCTTCCTCACATATGCTGAGACTGTTAAAAGTGTCTTTTTGAAATCCTTAGTAACGGATTCACTTAATGCCCTACACCTTTTATTACAACTTACCTTTTATTTCTGTTTTTTTGAAGCTGTCATTATTCCTTCTAACAAGCACATTTTTATAGCTAGTACAATTTCACTTCATCTGGCACCCAGGTCATTCCCTCTGTGTCCACCATCATCAAATCTGTCCGTGAGTAGTCACGGCAAATGAATAATAAATGTTCCTTCAGAAAAAATTTCTCATCTGCTTACCCTTTTGTTTTGCATAAACTGGCCATTTCCCCTGAAACACCCTTTCATTCTGTGTGCAACACCTACAGACTGCTGTAATGCTCCTGCAAATCTGTGATACCCTGAGTTTGTGTGGAAGCTCTGTGCTCCAGCCTGGTGTGATCCTCTCTGTGCCAGGCACAGGCTTGTTCTCCCAGTCTGCCTCCCAAGGGGTTAAAAAAGGAGCCTTTTTGTAGCTGTCCCTTACCATCCTGGGATGTGTTCCTTACCTGGGATATGTTCCTTACCTGGGGTATATTCCCTGCCTGGGATGTGTTCCTTACCTGGGCTGTGTTCCTTATCTGGGATGTGTCCCTTACCTGGAATGTGTTCCTTACCTGGGATATATTCCTTACCTGGGGTATGTTCCCTGCCTGGAATGTGTTCCCTACCTGGAATGTGTTCCCTGCCAGGGATGTGTTCCCTGCCTGGTGTATGTTCCTTACCTGGAATGTGTTCCTTACCTGGGATATGTTCCTTACCTGGGATATATTCTTTACCTGGTGTATATTCTCTGCCTGGGGTATGTTCTTTACCTGGGATGTGTTCCCTGCCTGGGATGTGTTCCTTACCTGGGATATATTCCTTACCTGGGATGTGTTCCCTACCTGGGATATGTTCCTTACCTGGGATATATTCTTTACCTGGTGTATATTCTCTGCCTGGGGTATGTTCTTTACCTGGGATGTGTTCCCTGCCTGAGATGTGTTCCCAACCACCCATTCCTGTGATCAGACACTCACAGCACACCTTGTCCTTAGGAGTTCCCTGTGTGTCTGGCCTGAGCTGCTCCCAGGCTGTGGTGGTGGCAGCAGCAGAGCTTTAGCAGGAGATGCAATGGGTGCTGCACGAGCAGGAGGACACCAGAGTACCAGAACACAGCTCCACAGCCTGGCACAGGGCAGCACTGAAGATCCAGGAGCATTTGAAAAGCCGGGCAGGGCCCTGGGTTTGGGGCTTTGAAGAGATTCCAGTTCCTCAGCATCCAGCAGGCAAGGCGGGCGATCGCTTCCTGCTCATTTATGCGTGAGGTATCTCTGTGCATCTCTGCAAAGGAATCTTCTGAGAAAATAATGCATGTGGCAAAAAGCCAGCCAGGGGAGCAGCTAGAGGAAAAGTAACTGAAGTGCTTTGATTCCAGGCATGAATATTCTAAGCAGACAGATACATGTCAACTTTACCTGCTACCTTTAGCACACGCGTTTTGTTGGAAGTCGCTGCTGTGCAGAAAACATTAGATGCTTTTGACACTCCTGCTGCCCACATTGCTTTTAACAACTCATCCGTGGAAGCTTTTTCAGAGCCTAGGGGTGCTGTACGTCAGTGTGTTCATTCTTCTCAACTTCTCCTGGTTTGGTTTTTTTTAAACAAGTTTAATGAAACACATATTTAATTAGCAACACACTATTGAATAAATACAAACAGATATGCCCCTGCACACAATGCTGTTGAGGAAGAATATCAGTGTGAATTTTAAAAATTAAAGCCAACCTTACAAAAGGCAAATATGTTGAATAAATAATGGCTGCTGCTATTTACAAAGCACACAAACCAAGAAGGGAACCTCCCTTGTTAAAAATGAGAAGACTGGGGAAAAAACACAGAAAAGCTGAAAGTATTTGCCATAGAATTTTATTTCTTTCTCTTTCATTCCATTCCTTTGGGACATGGTCTAGTTCTTTTTATTACTCTTGTGGATGTGTGGAGGAACCTGCAGTGAAGGACGAGGGCCTGGGTGCTGATGGCAGAGGAGGAAGAGGCAGAGCTGCCTCCAGCACAGGAGCTGCTCCTCTCACAGCCTGGGCCACAGTGCTGCCTTCCCTTGGGCAGGTTCCTGTTCTTAGGGTGGCTGTTTAGACATTTCAGAATCTTTGAGACTCTTTGGTGAAGCAGAAAGTACAGGCTGAAGCTATTTTTGTATCACATTAATACCTTTGTTCCTTTTATTTTCACCTATTTTCAGTATGTTCTGTTCCTGTTCTGTCTGTAGTGATGCTGTGCACTGAAGGGTGTTTGATTTTTAGGTATGACTAAGTTTCAGTGGTAGATCAAAAAAATTCTTCGCAGGGCCAAATTTGGATGCATTTATCAAATAAAACCACTCCTGTATTCTCAACACAGATAAAACAATTATCACTCTCTAGCACAGAGGCTATAGTTTCTAAAGAATTTTAGAAAACTCCAGAGGTAAACATGCAACAGAAGTACCAACTGTTTGCTAAGATTTATAGGAGTAATTTGTTATCATGCTTATTTTCTGCTACAACACTGAGGTTGGGAGCAATGATAAATGCATAATTCAAGGGCTTGCATAATGCACCCTTAAGTATTTAAAGATATTCCTGTAGGATCCTGACCATCCATTTCTAAGTTCTTAGTCAAACTGTGTATTTCAAATCACCTTTTTTTTTTTTTTTTAATCTTGAATTTTAAAAAGGCTCCCTTTCAGTATAATTATGATCTGTGCTCTGCCAGCTTGTGTCTAACCAAACTCTTTGCCTTGGGGATTTGAGGACGTTGAATTGCTGTGGAGCAGCAACAGATTTTCTCTTAAGATTCAAACACAGAAATAAAGAACAAACTAATGATCAAGAGGCAGGCTTCCACAGACCTCGAGTACTCTGTAATGATATACAGCCATATTTCTGCTTTTCAAAACAAAAATATATCCAAGACTGAGCCCAGCACTCATCTTCTAAAAGTACTGCTTATTACTCACTGTTAACAGATAAATGAAAAGCTGTACCAGGTACATATCTCAGCATATATTCAGTGTTTATTCCCATCACCCACTTTCATCTGTGCAAGCAGGAGAAGCTTTCCAAGACAAGCTGAGGATCAGGAGGAGCCAGCAGAGGTTGTTCACACCGCAATACTGCAGAGAACACCAGTCTGCAACTCCCAGTGTGGGCTGAGCCATGTCCTGCCACCCCTGCAGCCACACAAGGAGCCCCAGGCTGCAGCTGCTGTACCTGCAGCTCCTTTACCTGCAGCTCTTTTTCGTGCAACTCCTTTACCTGCATCTCCTTTACCTGCAGCTCCTTTTTCCTGCAGCTCCTTTCCCTGTATCTCCTTTCCCTGTATCTCCTTTTCCTGCATCTCCTTTCCCTGCAGCTCCTTTCCCTGCATCTCCTTTCCTGCAGGGCAGGGCTGGAGAGCAGGGCTCCATCCTGTGCAGCAGTCACTTGGTGACTGATGTCTCCATCATTCCAAACCACTCCACTCTTCCTTCCTCTTGCCCATGTTTATGTGCTGGCCAGGAGGCCACACGCTGTGGGGTGTCCCTGTCCCAGCTGGGCTGGCTGTGTCCCCTCCCTGGGCACCACAAAAGGCCTTGGCTCCGTGTGAGCGCTGCTCTGGGACAGCAGAACCATCCCTGAGTTCCCAGCACT
This sequence comes from Hypocryptadius cinnamomeus, assembly GCA_013400635.1. Lineage (NCBI taxonomy): Eukaryota > Metazoa > Chordata > Aves > Passeriformes > Zosteropidae > Hypocryptadius > Hypocryptadius cinnamomeus. The sequence goes on along the minus strand of VYZP01049379.1, from coordinate 9,767 downwards.
GCCCAGCACAAACCACAGCACAGCCCCATGATGGCTGCTCTGAAGAAATTAACTTTATTACAGTCAAAACCAGCACAGTACTCCCGGGCTTTATTCCCTCTTTTCCCTGCACCTAGCAGGATTAAAAGAAGCAACTCCTACATAGGCTTGTGGCTCTGATGGCTGCTGCTGTTGGCTTTGGATGCAGAGAGCCAGAATTCTAGAAAAAGAGCTGTTTCTGTAGGGAATAAATTCATGTAAAGATAGAAATTAGAGGAGAAATTCTTTCCTTAGTGCAAGATCAAAGGGAAGGACACGGACATAAATTTTATCTTTGATTGCTGGTTCTGAGCTGACTCTATCCTAAATCAGGTCTGAAGACTGGTGATCAGGAATGACTTCTCTTGACCTTTCCTTATTTGTTGGGTTTTGTTTGAGATTTTATTTGTGTGTGTTTATAGTTTGGGTTTTGGTTAGTTTTGGGGGTTTTTAATAGGAAAATTTACTGAAACATAAGTAAAAATCTTGTTGTAGATTTTGGGAGCACTGTGCTCTTGCTGTTTGCCTTCAGGAGCTGTAGAGTTAGACCAGAGCTGAAGACTGGAAAATCCCACCTGCACAGTTGCTTAATGCAGAACTGCTTTAGAACGATGTAATAGAGTCACTGGGGGAGTGGAGATCATCCTCAGGATCATAGCAGTGCAGGAATTCATCCATGAGACTGTATCTTTATTAAGCTCAGCTTCACACTATTAAGAAGCCTTGAGATTGCCTGTCCTTTTAATGGACTGTAAGTTCACTTTCAAAATGATGCTATAAAATGATTCAAAGTGTGTCTGCCCGAAATACAGAAACTCTCATCCTGTGTATTCACCAGAGCAGCCAGAGTGCCTTGTGAAGAAAATAAAATAAGAGAATGCTTTATTATTTCTTAGATGTGGCATAGTCAAAGGGCATGCACATAAAAATATATGTGTTGAAAAGAAATATGACAAAAATACTCCTCTAAAAGCTCCTTGAGGAATATCGGATGGATCCAGTGATTCAAATGTGAACAGCATTTTCACATTGGTGGTCCATTAGTCCATCTTTTCCAATGAACCTGAAGATAAGACATTGCAATGCAGTCTGGCCACGCTTTCCCCTCATCTTCTGTTACTAAGCAACTTGGGTGAAAATGGAAAGATGAACTCACTGGTATTGATGTGGTGAGTAGGAGCACATCTAGGCTGCAAAACAGGATGTTGCCTTGGAAGAGAGAAAAATGATATTTCCCAATAACAATGAAAGCCCAAATTAAGCCAAGCTGTGATGCACACCTCTTTGCTGTTTCCCTAGATTTTGTTTAAAAACACAAGAGAAATTCCAGCTGAACACTCATCCAGTTCCCTCCCTGCCTCAGACAGACATTGGATGGGAAACTGGCTCAGTGTGTGCATTGCAAAAAGCACAGTGCAGCAGCCTGTCACCTCCCCAGCCCTGCCCCAGCTCTGCTGCCAGAGCAGACCCTCACTCCAAACTGTGTAGGTTATTCACTTTATGTGCTCATCAGGGAAGGGCTGCAGCAGCAAACCCCAGCTCTAAAAGGCTGTGATGAGAGCAGAAGGTGAACTTACTGCTATGGCTGGAGAAGAATGGGAAGAGCGAAATGGCTCAGTGTAGGTTTGGAAAGTTTTTGAGATGTGGTAGAATGCAGGTCTCAAGTCAGCCTGAAAGGCTGGCTAAGAGAATTGGGAGGTAAATACAAGCATTCCCTGCAGTGCTTTGTAGTTTCACTTTAGAAGGACTGGGGAGAAACAGAAAGATACTAAATGAATTGAGAACTTTAATCAAAAGGACTAAAAAAGAGATAAGCTGACTAGAGGAAAAAAAAATGCAGGTTAGCAAACAAAGAACAAAGAGAGTGTTTGAATACAATTACCAAGAAATAAGGAATAGAAATAGGGCACTCAGGCAGACAGAGAGCAGGGAGGGAAGGTTGAGCAAGACAGGATTTTTGAAGATCCATATGGAGTTGTGCAGAAGGTATCGGAGGGAAAAAGGATGCAGAAGTTCATCTGTCTCTGAGAACCTAATTGAAGTGAAGGATGGAAATTGGGTCAGAAAAAAATAACAAAACCCTCCTTCTCTTCCTCCCAATTTTCCTTCTCTTCCTTTAATATTTATGTGTGTTATTAAAGAAACATTTCTGGAAGGCACTAAGAGCAGAAGCTGTAAGTATCCCTGCAGAGAATACCTTGCTACAGCAAAATGTTCAACATTTGAGTCTGATTCCCTCCAAACACAGGAACAGGGACTGGAAACTGCAAATGGCAGTGGGCAGGTGTGTGGGCAAGGCCAAGCTCAGATAAATGAGAGTGCAGCCAGGGTAATAAAGGAGACACAGGAGAGGGCAACGAGCGGAAGCAGTGACAGGGCTGGGGACAGGAGGGATGGCACTGCAGCGTGCCAACAGCCAGGGTTTGACACACAGCTAATGGAAGGGAGCCTCTGAAGCTGCAGAGGGGGATCTCAGCTCCTCTGGCTGGCACCCAGGGAAGTGCTGTCTCTTGGTGTGGCAGTGGGAGCATGGTTTGTCATGCTAAAGCAAACAAACAGCCCCCACCTTTCCGAACCGTGCAGTAAATGGAATATTGACAGTCTGCTCTCAGTGAAAACACCTTCAGAGTGGCAGGGAGCAGCACTTCAATGGGTTGGGCTTGTCTCTGAAGGCTGACAAACGTTTCTCTTGGCAGTGCTGGCTGAAGCAGTGTGGCTCCATGTCCTTGTCACCTGGCCCTGGTGACACCCAACTGCTCAGGGGCTGTGCTGGGCACACCTTGGGCAGCTCAGAACACAGCTCCCTGGGCAGGGTGGGCTGGGCACCACAGGCTGGGGGCTGTGAGCTGGCAGTGGAACAGCCAGAGAATGCTCCTGGCCCCCCAGTGAAAGGACAAATGGAATTTGGCTCATGTGATTTCATGGGGGTGGTAAACAGACACAGATATATTTATATATCTGAAGCTTGGAATTAAATAATGTTCTGGTGTTGGTACCCAGACTAGGCTTAGAGATAAGTAGCTTGAAAGTCTGATTTGGGTCTTTACAATGATTCAAATATCACTAGTAAAGTGGCACTAATAAAGCCTCAGCTGCTCCAAGAGGGACTTGTTTTTTCCACCATGGAGTTTCTCTCTGTTGACATGTTGGAAGTTGAGGACTTAAACACGTTTATTTCATTGTAAATACATTTATTTAATTGTCGTTTCAGTGAAGCAGCTTGGTTTACCAGCTACTGTTCTTTCATATTAAATAGCAGAGTTTAATTTTAATATAGCTGAAGAAAGTGGTCTTGTTGCTCAAAACATCAAACACAGAGAGGTCTGACTTGCAAAAAAAACTTAAGAGATTTCTCTGTGTCTCGTTGCAGATGCAGGAGCAGGAAGGTGGGTGAATGGGAAGTGTGTCAGATTTCTTGAGCAGCAAGTACAAATATTGCCCCCCAAATAAGCTGAGAATAGTTTCTTTTGACGTGGGACCTGAATGCTGAAACAGCCTGCGTTTCTGAACAAGAAACTCTTGATTATTCTTTGGATCTTTTTCTTTCATTTGGATTTGCAGAAAGAGAATTTTGTCTGTAGTTTTGCTGTAGGACTGACCAGTTCTGAATATGTATCTGGCTCCCACAAGTGGCTCTGTGTCCCAGTGGAAACAACTCAGGGAAGCCCAAAGTACCAGAGACCTTCCAGGGTCAGTACTTTATGCTGTGCTTTTTGATATACCTAATTTGAGAGGCAAGAATGTTTGCTTCCTTCGCAAGGATAAGTGCATGCTTCACACAATGGGCAATTGTCAATTGTGCCTCTTTCTCTGCAATGGCTCTTCAGATATCGATACTTTGGTGTCCTGAAGCTGGGTTATGAAATGCTGCAGGGTTATTTGTTAATAAAATGTGCAGCACTGTGCCACAGTGTCTCATAGCAGGTGAATTTCTGACACAGAGCTACCTGACTTAGCTCTTGATCCCGTGATGGAAACTTGGATGGTTTTTCTGCTTTCATAAACCCTCCCTTGAAACAGCAGAAGGATGCAAACACTCACTTTCTTACTCACCAGGTAGGCTTCATTCCCATGCAGGCTTTCTGCCAACAATTAGAGGTTGCAGTTGGCCAGACAGAATTTTAATTCTGTCATTTTTGGTCACCTAGGAAAACTGGTGGTAACACCAAGGAAGGTGAACAAAATCCTGGCAAAACTGAAACATCCAGTACTTCAAAAGCCAGTATATAAAGTAGTATATAAAATAACAACACCTAAAAGCTGCAACAGTCCCCTGAGGGTGCCCCATTTCCAGCTTGGGAAAGAATAATGGTTAAGATCTCTCAAATACCAAATGACTCGATTCATTGCAAGTAGTTGAAAACTGCATTAGTTGAGAGAGGTAGCTGTTGTGAAATGCCATGGTTACAGCAAGAGAGCATGTTTGTTTGTTTGCTTCTGTGTGCAATCAAACACACAAAGTTGGGTGAAACAAACAGATTAAGGAGCAAGAAATGAACAATGAAATTATTAACAGGCTAACAGCAGGCCCACTGCTTTGGACGAGGCACACTCGTACTCTGCAGGTGTCAGATGATCTGATTCAGGCATCCAGATGATTCTTCATTACTGCTCTAACCTGCTGAATCAATTAGCTCTCTCATTAGCGGTTTCACCATGGCATTCATCTCTCAGAGAGGCTGTGTTGCCACTGCAGGGTTTTTAAGGGACATTAATGGCCCCTACCCAAAGTGCTGCCTGTGGTGGTTGTGGCTGTGCCAGGCAGGGGTGGCAGTCCCTCCCTGCCCTGGTGTGCACACCCAGCTGCCCCTCTCAGGGCAGCACCTTGGGTGGCTCCTGCTCAGCACTGCCATCACAGTTCCTGCTAAAATCCCATGGAGATCCTCTGAGTACTGTTTTCAGCTCCAAGGGCGTGTTGAGCACATCCTGAACTTTCGCCATTGTACTTCTTTCTCCAGATAAATGCATTTTTCCCCATAGTACTCCCATGGTTTCCAAGCAGGTGATCTCTCTGTGGGTTGTTTTAAGGCTCCTGTGGGATGCCCAGGTGGTTTTATTGCTCTTGGATCCAAACAGCTCAGGAAGAGTTCTGTACTCACCCACAGCACTGTGTTTTGGCACTCAGATTATCTTTTGAGTTACTTGGCTTTAATCAGTGGCTTTCTGATGCTAGAATGGGAAAATGAGGCCTGTCACCCTCAGCCAGCACAGACATACTGTCCTACCCATGGAGAGAACATTTCTGAACTTGAGACAGGGAGAGGGATCTCCATGGGAGCTGAGCCTGAGTGAGCAGGACAGAATGGGGCTCCCATTTGTAAGAGCAGGGCAATGGGAGGAAAGCCCTGCTGCAGCTTTCAGAGAGACTCGTGTGGTGAGGGACACGTTCTAGCAGGGTTGGGCTGGCAGGGCCCTGCAGACAGCACCACCCTCCCCTCTGTCCTCTGCATTTTCTGTACATATTTCTAGTGGGTTTGGGTGTCCCAGAGGACCTGACCGCTCAGGAGCAAAAACCCATCCTCCTGCAGATCAGGAGTGATGAAAATAGCTCAGATGTGAGAAAGAAGAGCTGCCTGTGGTTCCTAGCCTGCAGTGGCTGAGTGCTGCTGGAGCAGGAGTCAGAGCAGGGATAACAAGAGTGTGTGGGCTGGGGGGAGCAGGGATCACCATGCACCCAGCCATGCTCTCAGGCTCTGTTTTGAGATTGTCAGGAGTTTCTCTCTTGGCAGCCCAGGCATGTCTATTGATTTGCATGCTGTGTTTCTGCTCGACAGATATGTCGTAGATTTCGGAATGCTTGCAGCTTAAAAGGAAAATTCAGCAGCCGAGGAGAGCAACTCGAGCACTGATCTCACTTTAGTCTTCTCAGAAACAGTTACTGCTGCAAGAGGAAGAAAGAGAAATAATGATATCAAATCAATACTGAGGGAATTAGTAAAAAAAATCATGGTGTATGAGGATATAAGAGAAAGGAAAAATTACTGGTGAATGATCTGGACCATATCCTGATGCTGTCTGAACCGGTGTGGACAGCAGGCAGGATTTGGCCCCTGATGATTAGAACTCCCTTTTCCTGGCAATTACTGCAGCTTTCAGTGAAATTATTTCTCAGAAATAAAGACGTGTGTGTCAGTGTAAAGCCTGTGATCAGTTAAATGCTAACTAGCATGGGTTTGTGAAGTCTCAGGCGTTAATCTTTCAGACTGTGTAAGAGAGGATGCTTTTGAAGTGCAAAGTATTATCATTACCATGATGTGTTCATAAAACAGGTTCTGTGCCTCATCCAGATGTAGGAACGCACACAAGGCTGCCAGATCTGTGCCAGGCCCGAGTCTCTGCTGGCTTCCCCATATTCCTCTCACCTGGAAGGGGTGACAAGCTTTCTGATGTGCAGTGCCTTGAAATTCCCTCTTTAATTTCCTGCTCTCCATGCTTGAACTACTCTGACACCTGCTTTGTTGCTGATGACTGCTCGTAGATGATTGCCATTTTTTGAGGGATGTCCAGCTCAGGTACCTCTGACTATATGATCATACTTAGATGCAATTTAACATCTTTGCCCTACTTGTACACAAAGAAACAGATCCTAATGCCTGGAGAAGTGATAGGAAGGGCAGAGACTGCAGTGATGGGGCCTTGACTTGCAGGGAATTCCTGTGCATTCCCACAGTGAAGGGGCAGGGAATTTGTGCATTCTCATAGTGATGGGGCCATGAGTTGCAGGGAATTTGTGCATTCCCACAGTGATGGGGCAGGGAATTTGTGCATTCCCACAGGGATGGGGCAGGGAATTTGTGCATTCCCACAGTGATGGGACAGGGAATTTGTGCATTCCCAGTGATGGGGCAGGGAATTTGTGCATTCCCAGTGATGGGGCAGGGAATTTGTGCATTCCCACAGTGATGGGGCCATGAGTTGCAGGGAATTTGTGCATT
>VYZP01049375.1:2704-20254 GCA_013400635.1 Hypocryptadius cinnamomeus | reverse complement strand
TCCAGGCAATATCACTGAAATTGATTTCTCTGTGGAAAAGAGCAGAATTAAAAAGATTCATCACATGAATAAGTATCACACAAGATGATGTTGACATAGCCCAGCAGTGCTTCCAGTGTTAACTGGGGCTTCTTTTAATTCCCCATTCATACAGCTCTGTATGGACCACTGACAGGAAAAAAATCATCTGCTTATTACCCATATTCTGTACTGAATAGGACACATATCTTCAACAGGACACCTCAGATTGCATATCTTTTAAGTGTGGATCTCACTCTTTCTTGGACTTTCTCATTTTCCACTAGTTTTTACATACACGGGACAGTAAAAAGGATAATGCTAAAAATGCATTGAAATAAGTTATTCTCTTCCCTTAGTCAGTATACAATCTGTTCTCTATTAATAACAGTAGGAAAGAAATTAACAAGAAAGATCTTATTCTTGATTTGCATTGAAATAATAGTTTTCCATATCAGTGATACAGCAATGTCTGTACTACTGTGGATGCAGGTGCCTTACCTATCTGACTGCAATATGATGAAAAGAAAATCTGGTAGAGAAGAAGAAACTGGAAATTTTAAAACACTTGTTTCTTCTCTATACCTGCAATTGTATGTCTTCCTTAGACATAGCATGGCAAATCTCCTTTTGTCTCCATTTTAGATTACAGTTGCAGCCTTACAAATGCACTTTTTGGACAAATCATAACCGGCAGAAAAATCTGCTCTTTGAAGTCGTCTGTTCGGGTCTTCTGACCTTGAAACTTCCTGCAATACATCTAATGCCCTCTCACCATTTTAAAAGGAGTGTGATACAACTCTGGAACTGGTGATTGTTCAGAAAAGGAGCTCATGTCTGTCTTTGGAGGTTTAGAATATATCCAGATATAGCCATGGTTAGTATGGTTGAGTTGGTGTTGTCTGACCCACAGTGGGATATTGGACTGCATGACCCCAGAGGAAGAAATAAATACCTTCTTTTTACTATAAATAAAATATAAATACTATACATGCTTTCCTTTACTATAAATAAATACTTCCTTTTATCTATTTTTGCATTTAAGTTTGGAATTAAAATCTGCCCATAGGGCATAGTCAGAAAGAGAGTAACACTGTGAAATAAATGCACATTCTTAAATGAAGAGCAAAAGGGAATAATTAATACTTTCGAAATACAAACAATGCCTAACAGTTTGTATTTTTCAATCTGTGCATCTGAGTAGTGCCCAGGAAGGATGCTGAGATATGAAAATGCTGGGCTCTGTTCCAAATAGAACCTGATGTTTGAGCAGCAAAATGATGCCAAAATGTTTTTCTGGAGCTAGTGATTATGTCTGATTAAGAATTGAAGTGGCATGAAAATAATAACTTAAAAACTTTTCTTCTGGAACTTCACAGGCTGCAGCTACAGTTTAGTCATGAGTCTGACAATCTGAAAATTTGAGTTAAAATGGCAAAGATACTAAAATAAGCTAGTCACAGGCAAGTGTTCACTATGCTGAAGACATGGCTTTGCTTGTAGAAGGAAAATGAGAACAGACATGAATGGGACAACCTTTGTACTGAATTTCTAGACAAGCTAGAAAGTTTAAGACTGTTTCAAGACTGGCTTCTGAGACAAGTTCTGTAATAGATTTTTACTGTCTTAGGAGGTATCTTGCACTGCAGGAGTCATAAGCCATCACACATTCAATGATATTTTAAATGGATGCTTATTTTTTAAGAAGTCACAGTCGGGGAGAGAAGAGAGAAAGTTTTCGCTCTGAATTTATCATGAAAGCTTTCGCACTGCATTAACTGGACTAGACTAACAATCTTGCCACACTAGAAAAAAGGGTTTTACTTCCAGGAGCAAGTTGAAATGATGACTCCAGTGGTAGTTTATTGTCTCTCCAAGGTCTCAGTATCTTTGTTGGACAGTTGAACTTTCAGTTCAATTTGAAAAGGTATCTCCTTACTGGAATTCAAAAGAATTATTAGTAGTTTAGCTTAGTGTATAGGAGAAGTCTTATTATGTGAACATAACATTAAACATGCTGAAGTTCTTACTGAGTAAATCCTCGCTCCAAGTGAGGCATTAATACAGACTTTCTCATTTAGATAGGGAGTGGAAATATTGTTTCACAAAAGCATCAAGCTCAACTATGCTGTAAAATTTCATGACCTGCTTTAGACAGCAAAAATTAGAAAACAGCAGAAAGTGCCTGTATGCTGCAAATCTAATTAATTACTTTTTTTTAATTTCCTTCCACACAATTACATATTTATTACTATGACAGTAGAAAATTAGGTGAAATATTCAAAACTACTAGCGTGATCATCACAATTTTTTTACTGAGCTATTAGCAGAAATATCTGGTTTTTCACTTGTAGGCATATTCTGTAGAGTATAATTTTCTTTGACATGAAGAAAACCGGTTCTAATTTAATACGTATACCAATGGATTTTGAATGGATTCTTGCATTAATTTTCATGGTAAGTTATTTATGTTTTTTCATGCTTATCTGAACAGGCATTTGAGCAGTTATTGTAACTCACTACTTGTTATTTTAACTGATATTTTTATTGTCAAGACAATTAACAATTAATGAAGTGGGAATTGAATCCACTAAAGATCAGAGCTGATTTGCTATGAACTAATTTATGAGGCTTTAGATATTTCACTCAATGGCCTTTTGTATTGATAAAACTTCTTGCTGTTTCCTAATATTACTGAACAAATGACAAATCACAAATTGCTCACTGCTAAATGCTTCTGCGCACTTCAACTGATAAAGTACTGAAATGTGCCCATGCTGACAAAAATAATCCTTTTAGCTGCAAAAAAACCAATTATTACAATAATCATCATCATCATCATCATTGCCAGTTCTGAAAGTTGTATTTGGAAAGGAAGAAATGACAAAAGCATCATTGTTATTTTACAGAGTGGCTTGTATTTGTATATAAATATCTCAGGTATATTGATCTATGTTATTCTAGGTACTGTAGAAATTGTAATATAAGAGAAAATACTATACAAAGCAACCTATGATAGCAAAGAGCAGTTATAACTGATAAATTAAAAAAACAAGTCAAGATGGGTGAAGAGAAGCGGGACGTATCATCTGGAAACAAATAAGAAAGATTAGATATTAATTTTTCCAGGTAGCTGAAGTGATGGTGCTATATTTCTGCTTTTGGTTTCCAAGCAGAAAAGTGTGTAATTTCTCCTGAAGATGAAGGGTAATAACAAGTTTTAGATCAATTTCTGCTGTGCATGTCCTATGCAATCAACCTATTCACATGCTGTCAATGCAATGTATCCATAGCACTGCAGAGCTGAAAACTAAATACCCATCGTAGTAGCAGGTCTGGTGGATTCTGGATTCTGGATTTTCTGTGCCAGTTCTGCAGAGTTCATCTTTGCATGTGCAGGATCTGTGAATTCTAGACAGAATGAAATTTTGTTCAAATGGCTACAATGCAAGACTCTCTTTGAAATAAAACGTAGAGCTGGAAATGAGTGTGCACAAGAAAATGTGGGTAAAACATTTTCTGAAGATGAGGGACAGAACCTGTCCTCAGATTTTCAGTTTGTTGTCTATTGCTATGCTTCCTGAGATCTCTAAACCGTTTGTGCTCCCATTCTGCTCAGTGCAAATACCCTTTCAAGAAGGGTAACTTTTTTATATCATATATTTTAGTTTAATTTTATTTGTTCTCATGACCTTTTATAGAAAGCGTTTGTATTTAAGACAAATTTTGTGGCATTTCCCCCCTGCCACAGAACTCTACACTTGGGACAGGTCAACCCTTGTCTTGCATATAGACATGAACAAGAGGCTGGAGAAAGGGACAACTGCTGTGGAAAGGGAGCTGGGGATCCTGATCAACAAAAAGTTGACCATGAGTCAGCATTGCCCTGGCAGCCTCTCCTGGGGGGCATCAGGAACAGCATCACCAGCTGGGCAGGGGAGGGAATTGTCCTGCTCTGCTCTGCGCTGGGGTGGCCTCATCTCAAGTGCTGAGGGCAGTTTGGGTGCCACAATATTAAAAACCCCATTAAACTACTAAAGAGTACCTAAAAGAGACCTACAAGTATGGTAAAAGAACTTTTGGGAAAGCTGTATGAGGAGCAGCTGAGGTCAGTTGGTCTGTTCAGCCTGGAGGAGACTGAGGGGAACCCTTATTGCAGTCACAACTCCCTCATGAGGCGAAGAGGAGGGGCAGGCACTGATCTCTTCTCTGTGGTGACCAGTGACAGGACCCAAGGGAATGGCCTGAAGTTGTGTCAAGGGAGGTTTAGGCTGGATATCAGGAAAAAGTTTTTCACCCAGAGGTCAGGCATTGGAGCAGGTTCTCCAGGGAAGTGGTCATAGCACCAAGACTGACAGAGTTGAAGAATCTTTTGGACAACACTTTCAGGTACATGGTGTGATTCCTTGAGTGTCCTGCACAGGGCCAGGATTTAGACTCAATTGTCTTGACAGGTCTCTTCCAACTCAACATATTTTATGATTGCATGATTCTGTGAAGAATTTTACATAACTAGTAAAGAATATTTTCCTATAGGATTCTTAGAATTCAAATTTGGTAGAGGATGGCAGGGAAAAGAACTTGCACCACAAATTTTAAGACAAATTACAGGATTGGCTAGATTATTTTTTGGTCTATATCAATAGACATTTACAGGTGCTTGTAAGAGAAGGAGCACTACTTATATAAAAGTAGTCAATTACCCTCAGTAGTACAAATGAGTATTGTTCAGCAGAGTGACAGCAAAGACACTCTTGTTTGCTTAGATATTATGAGACAGTAAAAGAGCAATCCTGCATTTTAATACTCTCAATCCTACTCCAGCCTTTTGTCAGGAGGCAAAATGCTGCCATAACGATGCTCTTTTGGGAATTCTAGCACTGGCAGTCCAAGAGATGAGTGCAAGACTGTGTTTTATCAAGAAGCTAAGACAGAGAAGGGAGTCTTCATCTCAGAGTTGACAGGGCAACAAAGCAAAGATTTTTGGGCAGAGACTTTCCCAGAAAATGTTCCTCCTAGAGCCATGCAGGACTGTAAACTCAGAAAAGTAGCATAAAGGTATGTACATTTTCTTACATATGTCATGTGGAATTTTCTGGTTTACAGCTTCTTTGTAAAGTGTTTATAGTTTTAATGTATTTTTAATTTGTTTCCTCTCTACCTTAGACATGAATGTTTGCTTTACAAATCAACACAGGGCATATTTCCTGTGTTTGATGATGGCTTTGGATGAGCAAAACCAGGAGCGTTTTGGAGACCAGGTAAAGGATTCCTGTTCCAAACAAACATTCTGAGCAGGCATGACATCAAACGCAAAGAAACCACCAAGTTTAGAACAACTTGCATATGTGTTCTGGCTTGAATTAACAAGTTTATCACCTCAAATTTACCATTTTCACGGCCATGGGTGTTATCAACCATCGCTTTCAAAAGCACAGGGCATCTTGAACAGCTGTCGAAAGCAGATTTTATTTTTCTGTATCCAGAAAAGAAAAGATAGGAAGATATTTTCTGGCTTTTTTGCAGTGGAGATAAAGTAGAGTAGACTTTAACCAGCAGGTACATGAGTTGTTAACCATGTCAATGATCAGAAAAAGAAACTTGCTATGGGGAGGAAAGGCTTAAAACCAGAAGATTTGGCAAGGGACCAGGGAATAGCTTCAAAGTGACCTTGTGTCTGGGAATGCTGAAAAAGCCAACGTGGGAAAACGCCATTTCTTATGCCAAGTGTTGTGCATCCTCTGCCTGTTTTGAGAAGAAGAATTCCTGTAGAGAGATAAGAGACTCTCAGACATGCCCGAAGCTTTTTGTTCCAGTGAAGCAAGCTAGTACCCTTCCCTAGGATGAACTAGGCCAAACAGACCCCCGTCCCTGTGTGTCTCTCTTTGCTGGGATGAACTAAGCCAAATGGAGCCCGTGTCCCTGAGTGTCTCTGCCCCTCCATGTTCTTAGCAAGGTAATGAGATAAATCTATTCTTCATTTTGGCTGTGGTTTGATGGTTGCCCTGGTAACCTGTATGCATCCATTCACACACCTGCAAATGATTGTATCACCAAGCAGAGATAATGAAATCTTGTGCTTCCTTCTCCTAAAGTCACACACTTTAATTCAATGTCAGACAAAGTCTGCCATACTAGTTGGTCAAATATACTATTATTCACACACAATTGCATTATTCTCCACATATTAAAAAAACCCCACTTGTTCCTCTGAAATTTCCTACCCCTTTTAATGCATGGACTGTAATTTACTCTATAACATAAACTACCTCATAGTATTATTCATAAAAGGAACCAAAAATATTCAAAATCTAATGCATTTGTATATATTGATACCAAGGTTAATACAAGCATGTCTCTATTACATCAGCTGCTACTTGCTTCTTGTTACCATGACAATTCAGTATCTTAATATCCTCCACAAAATCTGCTGCAGAAAATATATCTATTCCATGAGTTAGCTAAAAAACTGGTCAACTCATCATCCTATGTATAAAATGAGAAAGTCACAGTTTAAGATCAAAACCAGCCTGATGAAACAACTAGATACCAAGCTATATTAACATATCAGGCATATTTGAATTGTCTAAGAGCAGCTCTTCATGTAAGTTCAATCTTTAGACAGTTGCCTTCAGATGTGAAAATTGACAATGTGATTTGTTTTATTTTTTTTATTGCAGGTCATCAACAAATCCTATATTTGTCTGATAATAATTTATTCAACATTATTTTATGTAGCTATAATTTTCTACCAATTAAAGCAAATCAAAAGATGAATTATTTCAGAAGGCATTTTGCAGGAAAGCTTCTGTATCAGGAGACAGTAAGCGATAACTTTCTAAACTAGACACAATAAAATGGCCAAGTTGCCTTTGGAAATTCAAATACGTCATGGTTTAACCCCAGCAAGCAAGTAAGCACCACACAGCCATTCGCTCACTTCTGGTAGTCAAAAAAACTTGTAGGTTGAAAAAAAGGGATGCGCAATACAATTTCTAACTGCCCTCTCAGTGATGCCAAAATTTCATCCCTGAACTGAGATCAGTTCTCTCTTCCAGCAAACTCACACAGTTTATATACTGGGCACAACATTCTCTTGTATGGAATATCCACTTTTCTAGTTTGGATCAGCTGTATTGACTATGCTCCATCTCAGATTCTTGTGCACCTCCTCATTGGCAGAGTGTGGGAAACAGAAATGTCCATGATTTAGGGTAAGCACTGCTCAGCAATGACTGAAACCGTGCTATTCAGTGTCTCCAAAATTCAGCACTGCACCAGCTACAGAAAAAATATGGACTCTATTCCTGTGAATACCAGGACAACAGAGTTTAGCCATTGAGGTGAAGATGAATCATAAAGAGAGATTTTTGAGGGGATTTTGCCAGCCAGATTTTTTTTCTCCATTGCTTTCTGATTTTTATTATGCCTCTCTATTTCTTACTGCCTAGTGGCAATAAGAAAGCAGTGGCAAACCAAAAAAAGGGTTACTTAAACTTGTGTTAGGTTATTCTCAAGGCACTACCAACCAAACCTGCCAGTTTTGTTACAATTACAGTTTCACACCATGCTGTCTCAAGTCTTACCTTACTTTAAAACAATTATCTGCTGTTGCTGTTAGCAGAATATAGGATTTAGAATAGCTTAGCTCAAAGTCCTTTCCATCTTTTTATGAACGTGCTTGCCCATAACAGTGAACCTCCAGCCCTTTTGAAATACTATTAGCACTATGCCTTCACAGTTTAGGACATGACTATTAAACAGTTCCAACACAATCTAAATTACATAAATCCTCAAAATAAGAAAAAGATGATATTTAGATTACAGTCTTAGACTGAAAGCAGTAATTAAGATTTCTTTTACAAAATTCGTATTTGTAAGACAGACATTGCTTACAGAATTTCTAGACCCACAGGTTTGTTTGCAAAAGTGTTGGAAGAAATCTTGCTGTGTCACAGGATGAAGTTAAATATGCATACCACAGTACTTGGAATTGAATAGGCTGAAGAGTCCAAAAGCATATGAAAAAAATCCTAATTCATTCCGAAAGTTGTCAGTAAAGATAGGAAATAGCAAACACAAAATATATCTATGCAGTTTGCAGGTCATTCAGTTTCCCTGTAGTTACCATTTAATTCCAAATGCAATACAGATACCCATGTTAAAACTTTGGATTCTGAAAATTCTTCTGCCTGTAGCAAGCCTTCCAGTACATGTCTTGTATTTAGAGGTATCCAACCAGATGTCCATTTGGAAATACCAGAAAATGTCAATGGAAGTTTGAAAGAGAGTCTGCAAGATAAGTGAAGCCCTTAAGCTGATAAAAATTAATGTTAAGTTGAATGGGACTTTGAGCAACCTGGTCTAATGGAAAATGTCCTTGCCTATAGCAGGGGTTTTGAACTAAATAATCTAATTTAAGGTCCCTACCAACCCAAATGAATCTGTGATTCTATGATTAACTACCAGTCAGAAGGAAGGAACCTGTGAGTTAGAATAACATATCCAGAGAAAGATATGAAGAGATATGCCCTGTTGAGTATGCATGATGAGAAGGCCAAGTATGTGTTGAAGACTAGAAGACATGACTGGATATGGGCCTCTTTTTCATAGCACTTCAAAGGCTACAGCTTGTAAAAATAGCCCCTCCTTCAATTTACCAGCCAAGCTAGAAAAGGCAATGTACGAGCTTGGAGATTTGCAAACTTGGATTTGCAAATGTTCGGGAAACAGGTGCTGCTGCGGTTGTTGCTGCTGCAGGGTGATACAAGATTTTATTTTAGAAGAAGGTGAGTAGAACTTCTGAACCATGGTTCTCAGTCAGATGCATAGAATTTGTTTTTCTCCTGGCCCTGCTACCTGTGAGAAGGGGATCACACCTTTGGGAGAGAGGAGGTGAAATATTTCCTACGTGTCTGCAGAAATACAACTTTCAGAAATCAGTGCACTGATAACAAACCTGACTGCAGAAGCAGCTTTAGGGAAAATCTCTTCAGGATTGACCACAAAGCCCTACAGTACATTTGAACAGTATGATTTGATGCCAGTGGTGAAGCTATCTTAACTGTAAAGCTGACACTGATAGAACGAATATGATCCAATATCCCCTAAGAGAGTCTCTACTAGGACAGAATAGAGTTGGGATTCATACTTATTTCATACCATTTTTTCCATACCGCTTATTCTGTTGCTCAAAAATATTGTCTTATTCTTTAGTCTGTCATGTTTCTGTCTGAACAACTAAATTGTTTCTCTTTCCAAGAATGTAAATGATCTGGGGAGCACAGTGAGTGCAACACACTGTAATAGTTTCTTTCCAATCCTGTGACATTTCATAACAGCTGAAGTCCTTGGAAGATACATAGATCTGCGTACCAAAAATTGCTCTCTCTTCCAGAATTTGAATTCCACCTGTTCTGTTCAAAGACACTCTTAATGGAAAACACAATTATCATTCAGTCTTTTTCTTCTCCAGTGAGATAGTTTCCATTTTAAATGATACTTTTTTGTTGGTCACCTCTCAATCAGTTTGGCCAGGTTTGTTGCAGTCTTGCCAGTTGACATCAGAGCCGTGATCCTTATTCTGTTTAATTGTATGCCTGTAAATATCATTTTCCATAGATTCAGCTGATGTATTTTAAAGATGTGAATCCTAGCAATCCTCTGCAATTGTTGTTAGAAGAATATATGAGTTGAAAATGTGCTTTTGAGCACCTGTGAACTTCCAGCCCTTCTGAAACAACCATTAGTACTGTCTCTTCACAGTCTACAACACAAGTATCTGACCATGAAGCTGTTCCAGCACAATCCAGATTACATAAATCTTCAGAATAAGAAATAGATGAGATTTAAATCACAGTGTTAGACTGAAAGGAGTAGCTAATATTTCTTTTAAAAGATTCCTATTGCCAAGTAAATTAGGTGTTGTTTAAGAAATTGCTACAGCTACAATATTATTTTCAAAAGTGTTGGAAAAAACCTCGTTGTGCCATGGGGTGAAGTTGGGTACGAATATCAAGGTGCTGCTCACACAGGGAATTGAATAGGTTGAAGAGCATGAAAACATATGGAAAAATCCCTAATGCATTCCAAAAGTGGTCAATAAGAACAAGAGATAGAAAACACAAAAATTGTCTGTGCAGTTTACAGTTCATTAAGTTTCCCTGCAGCCACCATTTAATTCCAAATGCAATACAGACAACCATGATAAAATTGTACATACAGATTATATTTTTAAAGATTTGAGTACTAA
This sequence comes from Hypocryptadius cinnamomeus, assembly GCA_013400635.1. Taxonomy (NCBI): domain Eukaryota; kingdom Metazoa; phylum Chordata; class Aves; order Passeriformes; family Zosteropidae; genus Hypocryptadius; species Hypocryptadius cinnamomeus. Next base: position 9,984 of record VYZP01049375.1, on the reverse strand, counting down.
CTGAAAAAAACTCCAAAAAGCCACATTTGGCTTGGTATTTAAAGTCTGATTGTGACTTTTATATGGATTCTAGTGGAGTTTTTGGGTTTTTTGACTTTATACAGTGTGGTTATACCACTTTCTGAATTTCAGATATTCTAGAAGTGCATGAAGAACATGACTAGTAATTGGAATCCATTTGTTTCTTGAAGTTTGTCACTGAGACTGATCATCAAGGGCAATTATTCATCAGTTTCTTATTTCTTCAGCCAGCAGATAAAAAAAAAAAGTTATTGCCTTGGGGCTGTGAATTTGCTGGAGTCCATGAGTCTTCCTAGTATAATCTGGTTCATAAGTCTTTCTGGTGAGTCTGGAGATTTCTTATCATTACAGCAAAAAAGACCCACCTAGATGATCTTTCTGCTAGCTAAACTGTGAGTCGTCCTCTGAAATGTAAATGTTATGGGAGACTGTGCTGGGCAGCGCTGAGCTGAACTCCATGGGAATACTGACTCAGTGACTGACGGAAGAGATGTGCACTCAACTACATGGATTTTCATGATGTTTCCAGCCACCTGATGGCAAATTTTGACAGGACAAAGAAAAAAAGCCAGATCCTGCAACACTTAAATCCAGAAAAAGCACTGAAACACAGTATTCCAAATTTATTTTCCCTTGGGATGTGAACTGCATGTCATGCTCTAGGCAGTGACCTTTCCATTTCTCATCATGAAATATATCAAGGTGTGTTACAGTGTAATAGAGTTTCATTGACATTTTCACTTTGGACATATTTGATACAATTTAATCTTAATTTTAGTTTAGGAAGTATGGAGAAGCAAAATACACAGTATATTGTGTAAACAGTAGTTTGGGCATTAAAGGGAATTAGCAACTACATATTTTTGTTTTACAGTCTAGTACTAGGCAACAGGACCCTGAAGCTTCTCTAGGTTTCTGCATGATAACAGGAGTGCAGAACAGTGGGAGAAACACAGGTTCTGACTCCACTTCTCCATCCTGCACACCAAACCTGAGATGAGTGTGCTATTCCTCTACAGCCTGCCCAGAAAAGAACTCTGCCATTTCCATAATGGAGAAGAGAGCTGGACAAGGAAGAAATGGAGAACAACCATCATGCTTCATTTGAATTATTGGTGCTCAAGTCAAATATACAACAAAAGACCTCAGTAAAGAAAATGTCTGGCAAAAGAAAAAGCTTACCATAAAACTTCCAAGGATAAAAAAACAGTAGAATGCACTTTCATTATGCCAATACACTTTGCTTGGCTGTGTCCTTATGAGCATTTTTTCAAACCAGACAAAAAAATGGATTTAGCTAATCTTCTTAGTGGATAATGGGCTTTCACTGGGAAAAGAGAAGTCAGAGAGACAGCTCAACTGGAAGAAAGATGATGAAAATATATTTGACACTCAGAATATCTTGACTAAACTAGCAAGTTATGTAAATTGGTTCATTAAGCAGATATTACAACTTGGAGCATCTCAGCATGTTTTATATAATGATACTCAATTACTGCAGAGTAACTCCACTCTGTTGTAGAGAATAATATCTCATTCAAGAATTCAGACTGGTAAACTCCTGAATTCTGCCAGAAATGGATTTCCCAAGATTTTGATGGATTTATCTGATGCAAGAATTATGTTTTTGTCCTTTAGTTTCATTTGTTTTTTTTTTTAAAGACATTATGAGAATTGGTTGTCTCCATCTGAACTGTGTTAGATTTTCTTAGAAGGTGTGATAAAAATACTTATTACATCAGATATTTAAAAAATGGCTATCTAATAAAAAAAAAAATCCTTATGCTGTGTTTGTCTGCAGTGATTGTTACTGCCATTGTTCTTATGCAAATACCACTTTGACCTGAGGTATTTTTTAAATTTCCAAGTTAGTCATGGGAATTATTATTCTAATTAGTAAAATCAGAGATGAACAACACTGTTACATTCACCTTTCTTCAGTTCTTGATTTCAAGAACAAAAAGCAGTTATAGCAGTTAGGGCTCTTGTGTGTTGTCCAGCGCTCAGCCAGATAACCAATGGGTAAGCAACTGGTTCGTGGGCTGGGTACAAAGAGTTACAGTGAATGGGGTGACATCAGACTGATGCCCTGTCGCTAGTGGGGTTCTGCAGGGCCCCATCCTTGGCCCTGCGCTCTTTGACATCTTCTTTAATGATCTGGACACTGGACTCAAACAAATATGAAATAAGTTTGCCAGGGACACTTGAACTGGGAGGACCTGTTGACTCGAGAGCAGAGAGGTCCTGAAGAGAGATCTTGACAAATCAGAGATTGGCAATCACCAACCCTATGAAGTTCAACAAGGAAAATTGTCAGGTTCTGCGCCTGGGGCAGGGCAACCCTGAATGTACAGACAGACTGGGGAATGAGATGTTGGAAAGCAGTGCCACAGAAAACAACCTCAAGGTCCTGGTTGATGGCAAGTTGAACATGAGTCAGCAGTGCCCTGGCAGCCAGGAGGGCCAACCTCCTGGGGTGCATCAGGCACAGCATTGCCAGCTGGGCAAGGGAGGGGATTATCCTGCTCTGCTCTGCTCTGGGTCAGGCTCACCTCAAGTGCTGGGGGCAGTTGTGGGTGCCACAGTATAAAAATCCCATTAAGTAATTAGAGAGTGTCCAAAGAAGGGGGATAAGGATGGTGAAAGACCTTAAGGGGGAAGCCATAGGGGGAGTGGCTGAACTTGGTCTGTTCATCCCAGAGGAGACTGAAGGGAGACCTCATCACAGTCTACAATTTCCTTGTGAGGGGAGGAGGAGGGGCAGACACTGATCACTAATCTTCATTCTTGTCTCCAGTGACAGGACTTGAAAAAAACAGCATGAAGTTGTGTCACGGGAGGTTTAGGTTAGATATTAAATAAGGTTCTTCACTCAGAGGATAGTTGGGTACTGGAACAGGTTCCCCAAGGAAGTGGTCATAGCAACAAGTCTGACCAAGTTTAAGAAAGGTTTGGAAAGTGCTCTCAGGCACATGGTGTGATACTTGGGGTGTCCTGTGTAGGGCCAGGGGTTGGACTCGATGATCCTCATGGGTCCCTTCCAACTCAGCATATTTTATGTTTCTATGGCTTTAATCCTCATAAATAAAATTTTTGAAGACCTGAGGGGCCTGTATTTCACAATGAAAATGTTTTGAAATACCCAGCCATTCACACCACACAGCAGTCGCTATTGAAACCACGGAAATTCCCTGTTCATGCACTTCAAGCAACTGTGAGAAGACTAGCCATCACTTGCTAAATCCACTTGAACTACAGACCTGTAAGTGATGGCTCATATGGCAGATGAATGTCCTCCAAGGCTGACTTTTCTGCCTCCCAAGAGCTGTGGCATGACCTCTGTCCAGCAATGACTTTCAAATTCCACCATTGTATCCAAGTGATCAGGAACATGATCATGTCTCAAATCTACTGGGTCATTCAGGGCTGCCTTTTTCAGGGGAAAACTCTGTCCTTTCCCTCGGGTTAACAGCTCACCATGTGCAATATTCTGCTTTAACCTTCAGGTGCATTCACTAAGGGGACAAATGCTGAAGCAAAAGTTGCTGTTCAAGTGTGTGCACTCATTGTGCCACATCAGCTCCCCGGTGAAGTCAAGCTGGCTGAAAGAGCTGAGAACTGGGATGCTGGAGCACCTGGCTTTGCTGTTGATTCTGTGATGAGAGATGTCCAAGAGCCAAGGCTGGCATGACTGTTGCCATGTTTTCTACCATCCTAATTCTGTATCCCAGATATCCGAAAAAAACCCAGGTCTGTTGGTAACAGGCTCATCAAGAAACATGGTTGCTTCACAACCAGCTCTGTGGAACCTGTGGCTGAGAGGATGCATTCTTGTCACATAGTTGGAGGTCAGTGTTCAGAGGAAACTATGGAAAAATCCCACTGTTAACTGGTATGTTAAGACCAGAGGAAAAGAACATCTTTCCTGACACTTGCAGGATTTAAATACTGCAGTCCTTGAATAAGTAATTAAGAAATTCCTTAATGTTTACATATGAATATAAAGATTACTGAATTGTGATAGCAAAGAAGGATTTTGGGTGGGTTTTTTGGTATGAATAGCAGCGACCCATGTTGAAAAATAAGGGAATGTATAAGCTGGAAAACAAATATTTTCTCTTTCCTCAGCCTGAACAATCCTCTACTCTAACCTGTACTTAAATTCTCATGGCATGTATTGTCTTGCAAAGAAATTACTCAACCTGTGCAGAATTAAAAAACACTAAAACAGGCGATGGAAACTCTGTGTTTTCATAGCCCAGCTATCTATCTATATACTTGGCTTCAGGGTACTCCTATCCCTTCATCAAAATGAGGCCAAACGTCTTTTCCACTGGACAGTGATCTTTGACTGGAATTTGTTGATATTCAGCTATTCTCATTTCAGTTTGGTCATAGCTACAAGGCAGCCCTGAGTCCTTCTTGTCATCCGTCTCTTATTGTCTTAAAGTTGTTCTGTTTTCACAGCTGTTGAAAATCACCAGTCAAAAATTGGCCTGATTCAAAATCCATTTATTTCAGAAAGCCTAAATTTAAGCCAGAATCATCAATGGAATTTCAGAGCAGCTGTACCTTCCCACCTACACAGCCATAAATCAAAACAAGAACATGATCCAGGCACATTTGAACTTCAGAGATTTTGAAACCTAAAGGAAGACAAGCTAGATTTGAAACTCCCCTTTCCTCTTCCTACAATTATAGGCACGTACAGACACTGGAAAATTTCAGAACTAGAGGATCAACAGCCAACTTGTCTTTTTAAATATACTGTAGATATTAAGTTTGATTTATACCTTGCCTTGTAAACTGATAGCAAAGTGAAAAAAAAACCTGCTAACTCTCTCTCTTCAATCACAATTTGACATAAACAGCTTGAAATGAACTCTCTGCAGAGGTGTGGCCATCAGGGTTATGGTTTTGCATTCATGACTCCACTCTTTCTGAGTAGCTACTGATCAATAAAACTGGTTTGTCTCTAGTAAACTTATAATTAAAACTCCTGGCTGGTCTGATTTGCAGATGTCTGATGGTCACGATCAAGTCTTTCTCATTTCTTCTCTTGTCTTGAAGCGACCTTGATGTTTTACCTAAACTAAGAAGCTGCAGTTTTCTTGCTTTCATCCTCCAAGACCCAATGTCTGATAAAATATCAGGTTCACTGTTGATATTCAAATCAGAAGATAAATATGCTAAAGGTGGTGTATCTTTAGAGCAATATTTCCCTCATATGCTTTGGAAATGTTATTTTGATTCACCTGTTTCCTTCCTCCACTTTCACTGTTTATAGAAAATAAAAACAAACAAAGATTTGGTATTTTAACTCTGATGTTAAGCAGTGGCTTGTTGATCAGTAGATGTCTGAATTAAACTATACTTTTGAAACAGGTTTCAAAGATGAAAGCATTGCATCCCAGCTGGCAAACTGCATTCCTTTGCTCTCATGAGACTAAACTATCAAAAGAAAAAAAAAACCCAAAACCTTCTGAAAAGACAACCCCCCCCCAGAAAAAAAAGAAAAAAAAAAAGAAATAATAGACAATACTGAAAAAGATAAATCTGTGGTAAAGAGGAGGTTTTCAAATTTTACCAACTCCATGTAAATTACATTACAATGTTTGCAGTTAATTTTTGGACTGAAGTACAGAGGCGGAATTCCATGTTTTAGCGTGTCTTATTTCTTGATTGTTCATATCTGTACCGTCTCTTACATAGCATTTCCATGTCCTGCAAAGCATCAAATGCATAACGCAGAATTAGAACAAGGTGAAGAAATAGCTTAGCTCTTGAAAAACAAAGGCAGAATATGTCATGATAGTATGTCACCTTCAACATACAGAAGAACTTAAAATACAAGCCAAAATATTACACAGATAATGGAAGTTATTTTTCTGGAGGAATGGTATCAGCATTTCTGGTAACAATTCCCAAATGCTTTAACTGCTGAAGAATGTGCCTAGCCAAATGGAAGCTATTTCCAGTTGTTGTGTTCTACATCACGACTAACCATGGTAAATTACAGGGGAGTTCCTCATCTACACGACAGAGCATGTGCACCAGATGACATACATAGATCAAGGCTAACACCTAATGAGAAGCGTCAGTGTACAACAACAAAAGAGAAAAAGGAACCAAGCATCTATTTGATTGGAAGCAGAACAGAAACAAGTCATATTTTGGCTCACAATCTTTGACAATGTCTTTATACATTAAGCTGGAGATAACTGCTGAACAAATAATTAATGAAATGTCCCAGATGCCTTCTGCTATTTCCACTGACTCTAGTTTTTAGGTAGAGTAGCAATTTTTAATCTCTGCATATTCTAACTCAACTAGCTGGATTTTCCTGCTGTAATAAGAAGGAAAATAGATATTTCACAGCAATTTTTCTATATATTTTAATCTTATTTTTTCTTTTTCACTCTTTCTCTCAGAACAAAAATGGTTGCTCTTTTGTCACACTGGTATGTAAACCATGAACTGTTGGAAAATGATTATTCAATATTTTCAGAACCGTTTGTGTCTGCAATTATTTTTTTGTTGTTGTTGTTTTACTTTTTGTTTCTTTTGGGGTTTTTTTTGCTTGTTTTGGTTTTGGTTTTTGGTTTTCTTAGATTTATTTATGTTTAAAAATATTTTGTGAACTACTCTTTAATTTAGAAGGATGGAGGTGTAGCATGCAAATTTTCTTTTACTAGATGTACTTGTTTAAATAAAGGCCCCCAAAAAAGAATGACCAAAGAAAAGATCTAATCTTTTCTTTCTTACAGTCTTAAACCAAATTTCTCTTCCTGACTTCAACAGTAGGTACAAAATTCTTGAATAGATTCTATGTAATTATATCCTGATCTGAAAATACTCAGCATTTCAGTCTAGATTGTCAAACTTAAGGTTGCTTTCTGATGTGCTGTTCTCAGGCACATGCATGCAGAAGAGCAGGTCAATGGAAAAAAAAACCTCTTTCTGTTCAAACAGTTTACTACCTCATCTATTCATCAAGCCTGATATAAGCAAATGGAAAACATTTTTGTAGTTTTCACTACTAATGCCTAGTAAAGAACACTGGAACATGTTTTAATTATATTTTTTACAATATTGTTTTATAGAATATGCTTCTTTTTTTTCCCATAGGATCTTTGGGAACAAAATATCTTTATTCTAGCTTTAATAATCATCAGTATTCATATCAGATCCTTTCTTTTTAAAAAGCAGACTTTTTATACAGTACTTTTTTGAGGGAGGAAAGTGAATTAATAACATTA
>VYZP01049364.1:294-15428 GCA_013400635.1 Hypocryptadius cinnamomeus | reverse complement strand
CTTGAATTTTTAAACGACATAAAGTCTTAAACATTATTTACAGGATGATTGTGACTTAGGTTGTCACTGGGGAGAATGATAAGCAGAAAAAATATTAATGTAGGAAGAAAGACATTTCAGTGAAGCAAAATACTTACAATGGTAAAACACAAGAGATTCAGTCTGGAATATCGTCCTGTGATGTTTCTGAGGGAAGTGGAAAAGAAATGCTTGAAACTTGAATACCTCTGCCTTTGTTCCCTGCTAGATTTCACTCAGTTATCTAGAGATAACATCTGTTTTGACTGCAGCTTAACAGAGCTATTCTGGGCTCTGCGTCATCTGAGCACTTGCCTTGCCTGCCCCTCCTCGCCTTAGAATTTCTGAATTTTTCTGAGTGCCATAATCATTATGTTTCTACCCTCTAAATGCAGTTCCATAGATTTGTAGAGTAAATTGAGGTGTGCATGACTGAGACTTCATGTTTTCCTAGTCCTTCTTTTCTCTTTTTAATTTCTTTTTCTTCTGGTGTCTTTATTCCCTCTCTATTTTGTGGAGCCTTCATTTTGTGTCTGTTGATCCAGACCTGGCAATCTAAGTAAATGGAATTCTGATTAATTATATTTTTCCCTTTTCTGTGGAGATGACTTGTTACCCAGCTTCTTTCAGTGGTGAGCAGTGGATTAGGAGAGCTTTTGCAGACAAAGTTCAACAAGGTCTTACTACTTTCAACTGAAGAAACCTTCCTCACGAGCAAGCACCAGAAAATGTGCCATGTCAAACAGCTGTCTCCATTCACTTTGGAGAGATTCACTTCTCCATTTCAACAAAATCTCATAATTCAAATACAAAACATAAACCAGAATCTGGAATATTAGAGTACCTGAACCACTTACAAAGCAGTATTTGGGAAATGTAACTTTGCAATTGTTATTAATTTTCTCTCTAAGGCCTTTTGCTACTTGCTCAGTGCACTATTTTTAGTTTACTTCTGGATTTACTCTCAAGTACAGTTTGTGTAATGTAAATATAGATTATAAAAAATACTTTGGTTTTGCTTCTGTGGTATAAGTCTTTTAGTCTTCTGACTTGTAAAAATTTTATTCAAATGTTGTAAAAAGACCATGAAAAATTCTTGAATTTGAAGCCATATCAAAAAGACCTTTTGCAGGGTCACAATTTTATATATAATGTCTTACTTTTACATGGTAAAAAAATGTATCTTAGATGTCTTTCTTTCCATCTTCCTTTTCATCCTTTAATGATTAAAGGGTCACGGAGTTCCTGACAGAATTTTAGGAGAATGTTAATTTCTGAGCATACATTTTGAGCAATGGAATGTAGTGTGTTCTTATTTTGTACAGGAAATCTGTCTCTCAGCAAGGCTGGAGAGACCTGGAAAGTTCCATCTGAGTGATCCAAAAGTAGCATTCAAAAGCTACTTTAGCATTCCAGAAAGATGAAAGAGCTTTTTACTCGCTTGCTACTATTATAATTTCAGAGTGACAAGTGATTAAAGCAGCAATGGGCTGAGAGCCTCCCACAGTGTTTAACAGCATATATGAACCGTGTGTAATACTCATCTCAATAAAGAAAGATGTCCATGCTAAGAAATGGAATTGTGGAGGTTATGTTTGTGTGTGCAACCTGATGTGCACAAAGAACACAGCAATTAGCTGTGCAGATATTGATAACAGAGACCCCTTTATTCACAGCTGCTGGAATGGCAGTTAGTTAGAACTGATAAACAAAGATAATGATAAACTGTCAGCTGAAGTGTTTAGGAGAGCAAGTAGTGTGACAGAAGATGACAAGGAAGGCAGGAAATGAGCTAAAGCACAAGGGGAAAAAAAGACTTATGAAAAAAAAAGCCTCTCAGTGTACTGACACCAGCTGACTTTGAAGTACATTTTGAAGAGGAGAGTTGCACAAGGAATATATGGAACAAAGCCCACAAAAGTTACAAAAGCATTAAAATGCTTCCGTAGAAGTATCTGAAATAAATTTCTGCCCCAGTTTTAGAGGCTTAGCAGCCTCTTTGTTTTTCCTCTGAAGTATTGTATACCATCTGCTATTTTTTGTCCTTTTGTTTATAAGACCTACTGATAAATCAGATCTTATACACAGTTTTATTCTAAAATAAAGACTTTAAAATTCTCATCTACGTTTTGTGAAATCAAAAAGATTTCCTCAGTTGGTAGGATAAACAAGATATGATGTTTTAGTGTTATCTCAAAGTGTGTGGTTTTGGGCTCCAGGACTGAATTTAATAATTAATCTGGAGGTTCCTTCTTTTGATACTCAGAGTGCTTTGAATGTGCTTATGTGATTTTGTTTTCTTTACAAATCATTTCAAAGATATCAACCCCTTTAAGAGAGAAAGTTGTGTTTATTAGTATTAAAAGTTTTTGCCTTTTGGGGAAAAGAAATCCCCACTTCTATTAGTTACCATCTATTATTTTTCTGTCTTTGGAATAATTTTCTTTCTTTGTCCTAACTTGGAATTGTCCACAGAATAAAAATTCCAAGTTTCTCTCAGTTTTGTTAACTCTTCCTTTTGTCTGTTTCACTCAGGAAATGGCAGATTCATCTGAAGCCTCTACTAAAGCATATTGTTTTGGAGGTGTGCCTTTGCTGCTTTCTGCTTGTGACAGTTTTGCCATTTCTTGGGAGCATCACGCTGTGGGGACTATTAAACCATGATTTTCACAAATACTGCATTATATTATTTAAGGGAAGGTAAAAGGAAAAAAAACCCCAAACCATCGATGCTTCTATTTCTTTGATATATTACAGTTTTATATAGGAATAAGAATTTAAGTTGGAGTGTAATCCATTCCCTCAGTGCTAGGTTTAAGAGATTTATAGCTATACTTCCATTAACACTCACTTAAGTCTGAAATTTTGCTGAGTAATTTGATGTAACATTGTAAAAATTATATAAGCTCCAAGTGAATATCATGCAGATTTATTTGTTAATGTCAGATATAATTGCTCATCTCATTTCCATCCATCACAATTTATTTTAAGAATGGAACATCAATTATTTCTTTTTATAGAAAGATTTTAGCAAGCTATTAAAACACACTGGAAAGGGAAACATTTATGTTATTCACATAGAAGAGGAAGACATGAGGTGAGGATGAGGACACTGGCAAATTTTAAAAGACTGTGAAGTGCAGGTGAAATTGACACAGCACATGGTGCCCGTGTTTCACAGTACTTTGTGCTGGGCAAATATTGGGTGTTTCAACAGTTAGGCTTACCTGTGAAGCTCCCTGCTCCTTATGGGAAATTGGATAATTCAAGTGCCTTCAGCTCAACTACTGCTGGCTCAGTAAACTTCTGGAAAAAAGTTCCTTTGATGGCAGTGAAAAGCTGACAAGCATTCTGAGGACCAGGGTGACAGTCCCCTCTTGCCTCACGACAGTAAAGCCACACAGAAAGAGCCCCAGCCCCGGTGCTGAAAGTTCATGTAACATTTTGGATATGTTCCCTGGTTGGGCAAAATTAGTCCTGTAATTAAAGAAAACTCCTCAAGACTGTACATCAGTTTATTTAAAAGACATGTAGCATTTTGTTACTTCTTGTTACCAATTTTTTTTTTTAATTGCCTTCTTGTGCCCAAATGAAACAACAGCTCTGAAGAAGAGATAGAGGTTGTAGGTGCTTTTTTCAGGTGCCCAGCCAAAGTGTCACTGCTCAGAGTTCACAGTTATTTCCAATACTACCAGTGAAATCCATTTTCCACGGAAGGCAAAGACAAAGCTCCAGTGGGTTTAAAAAAGGTTTCATTGCACAATTAGGAATATCGGAAACTAACTACAACCAACCCTTCCAGAGTAAATATGTGTTCTGCTAAATTAGGAGCACTTCCACAACAGATGCTTTTTGTGAATTTCAGGTATGTTATGACAGCAATTCGTAATTATCCATGCTGTCTTTGTGCCAAAAAATCATGCTGAGGAGATTCTTAAAGGAGATTACTTAAATGTAATGAAGACTTTGGAAAAAAATTCAAAACTCCCAACTGCTTAGGCAATATCAGTCACACTTTTTCAAACTGTTGCCACAGCACAGTAATAACTATTTTATGATCTCACTAAATAATAATTAAAATTCCTAGTATGTGTCAGGGATGATTAAAGTCATTATAAGGCTTCCTAGTATGGCACTATCTCAAATTATCTTTGCAGCTTTCTTCTACCTCTGAGAACCAAAGTTTTTTTTTATGGTGTGGTTCCAGAGCTGTTGAAGTTGGATAAGGCTTTCCATGCGTGTATTCTCATTTTCATGGAGGCTCTAGCACGGTGCTTAACAGGAGCTTTTCCAACTGTCATCGTGAGAGCTTTATCTAAGATGATATTTGAAAGATGCAGACCTCTGTTGTGGCCGGGTCCCTGGTTTTGTTTGCAGCCCGAGGTCGGGCAGGTGTGGGCAAGGCCGGGCGCTCTGCGGTGCCCCCGGGCGGTGCGGGCACAGCTGGGGCGGCTCCGCTGCTCAGCGCCCGCTGCAGCCCCGCACACACCTGCGAGGGATCCGTGCGGCCCAGCGGAGCATCTGCTGCGCCAGCAGGGCTCCAGGGCTGCATCTTCGGCAGCTGCAGGGTGGGAAGGTGCTCACAGGCACCCTCCCGGCGCTCTGCCCGTGTTCCTGCCCGGCAGCCCCGCGGGCTCCTCATCTTCCTGCTCCTGCTGCATCCGCCGGCCCGGGCGGGCTCACCTGCGCACCCGCGGAGCCTCAGGTGGCCGCCAGCGTCGCTCCTGGGGGTAAGTAAGGTGCAAATTCCATCGTGTTTCTGGGTGTGTTGGAGATTTTTTGTGAGTTTTGTAAGTTTTGTGAGTTTTGTAAGCGTTGCAAGTTTTGGAGCGTGGTGCGCCCGGAGGGGGTCGAGCCCTCAGGGGCACGCGGCAGGTGAGGGGATCCCGGCGCTGCCCTCACCTGTGACGCACTTACAAAAAGAAAGCCGAACCCCCAAATTTCGTACGTGATACTCGAAATAGGGTGAGTTTCGTTTTTTCCCTTTCAAAATAAGAATAGGCAAGTGGAAATTTTTGCCATTCTTCCTTTTGCAAGGAAGGCAAAAAGAATGGATGGTGTCTCACAGGTATTTCCTCGACGTGTGAAACTGAGGGTGTGGGAGCTCCCTGTGAGGGGCCGGGGGGTGCAAGGGGCGTCCTCCTTGCAACTTGTGTTTATTCTTTGAAAAACAGACGCTTTTTGTCAATACACTCCTGTCTGAATTTTCTTATTTTCTTTGTTTTATCTGGTGGCTCATTTCAAACTTGTTTCGTATTGCATGCATTTTAGTGTATTTGTTCCTTTCTGTCTTGCAAAGCAGACTTTGTTGGTATGAGTGGTTGTAACTTATTATCTTTTTAAATCAAATGTGCGGTTTTTGTTTGTTCGGGTTTTTTTATCCTTCTCTTTATCTAGTTGATGTTGAGAATTGGATTTGTGTTGCTGTTTGTTTTGAAAGACAAATTAAAATAGCGTATCACCAAAACACTTCTTTCCTCCCTCAAAATGGCTGATGCAGGTGTTGGGACCGTGAGGCTGGAATTTCAGTCAGAATGAAAGCAGTAAAGCCATTGACTCCTAGACAGCCTTTACTGCTTGCACCTGAATGCTGTGTAAGCTGAGAGAAATAACGTGGCTGTGTAAATCAGTTTGGTTGCTAGTCGACTTTTAAGAGCAAAATAACTTCTTGTGTTTTTTATTTCAGGTTTATAACTTTTTTAAAGTGGCTATCAAATTTCTGTTGACCTAAGTGGTGTGTTCATGTGTCTTACCTTGTGTTCTGCACCTTGCTAACTTCCAAAATTTCAAATGTGTGAGTTTTCAGATATGTTATTTGCGTTAATATGTAAAATGCATTAAGACACAAGAAGGGTCATCAGCTCAGCTGAATCTCCCAGACTCTGAGCTTTAACATTTGGTACCATTGATATGGTACCATTTGGTATATTAATGATTCCAACATTTTTCCAGAGGTCATTGTTTTCCTTTTTGGGGGAATCCTCCACCCCACCCAAGTACATGCAGTATCTATATATGGAAATATAAGTATAGCTGCATTTTAAATATGGTGGGGGAAAAGGTATTTTGTACTTGATTAAAATGTTTCTTTAACTTGTGGGAAGTGAGGAAATTCAAGGTCATGAGAAAGCATTTTTCTAATGATTCACAATGAAGCTTAAAGGATGCCTCTGATCATAAGCATTTGATCTCCACTTTCTGTTTTATAAATTCAGTGATTTTGAAGAGTCAATTGCGAAAGAATCATTAATACTGTGAAGTGAATTTGGCTCCTGTGAAGGTTCCACTTGACCACTTAATTCAAGTAAAGCAGAATGTAAATGTCTTGGATGATTTTGTGCTGCCTTTTAAATTTTTTTTGTATATATTATTTAAAGTACTTTAAACTGTCAGGCTGTGAATTGTACTTATTTACCAGGAATTATCTGTGCTTTTCCAGTACGTAAAAGATACATGCACACGTGGAAATTAAGGCATTTTAGACTGATTGTACCTAGACTATATGCTAGCCAAATCTGTAAGTGATATCAATGATTAATTCTCACTTGAGAGATTAATAATTACTTCTGTCAAATTACACTGATTATTTTCTTAAATCAAAGTAGTGTTTGCACTATCTGTACCTGCCTTGTATTAAGCTTTGTGTCTTTGTAGCTGAAAAACTATGAAAAATATTTGTGCTTGGAATTGGTAAGCAAATTTAAAAAAAAATTNCTGATTAAAGTTACTACCGTGTGTGATTTCCTTTTCATGGCACAAGTGCACTACTGAGAAAAACACTATGTGGGCTTTCTTTCCATATCTGCAGGAGAGTTAAAAATTCTTAACTAAACAGGAATTTTTTTAGTTAGCTCAGCTGAAGTCTTAGTATTTGTGTTAGGTTCATATTGGCAGACCTTAAATGATATTTGTCTTTATTGCCTTTTTTGAAGCCTTATGGTTTTTCACTGATGCTCATTGAACTGATTGTACAAACGGCTTCTGCATGCAGGCCTAGTCAAAATCCCAGGATAATTCTGTAGGTGATCCTTTCCTTGTCTGTTGTGTTGCCAGCTGAGACATCTGTGAGTGCTGTTTGTAAGAACAGTTTGTAGGAATTCAGACTCCTGTCTGCCAGGGAGAAGTTAAACTGCTTTCTGCCTGTCACAGTCTGACTGATGGCTTACAGCAAAATGTTTAAGGGCTGCTGTGTTTCCACCCCAGCTGGCCACTGAGCCCCACACAGCCCCTCACTCCTGCACCATCCCCACCCACCCTAAATCCCTGTGGGATGGGGGACACAACTGGAAAGGTGAGACAACTTGCAGGTGTAGATAAAAACAGTTTAGTAGGTGAAACAAAAGCTGTGCCCACAAGCAAAGCAAAATCAGGAATCCATTCCATATCCCCAGGGAAGCAGGGCTCCACCACTCCCAGCAGTGCCTTGGGAAGACAAACACCCATCACTCTGACCGTCCCTGCTCCTGCTTTCCCAGCTCTCCATGCTGGTATGAGGCTGTGCAGTGTGCAATATCCCGTGGGTCACCTGTCCCAGCTGTGTCCCCTCCCAGCTTGCTGAGCACCCCCAGCTCTCAGTGTGAGAAGAGGGAAGGCTTGGCTGTAAGTGCTGCAGTAATGGGAACACCCCTGTGTGCAATCCCATCCTACAGATGGGGGCTTCTAGGGGAAATCCTTCAGTGTGCATTATCACTGTCCAACCCATAGATTAGAACAGCTACTTCTAATGATATTTTCATTGGCATAAAGTTCGTGTTGTCTGAAAAAATTTAGCTTCTTTTTAAACTTTTTCATACCCTGAGGGCTCTTAGTATTTCTAGTCAGCAGCTGCACCATATTTGTGATTCTGTTTAATTATGTGCAGTTAATTGGGTCATAGCTCTGCATGTTGGAAATAATATTTGTAAAGAAAATCTAGTATGGATATAGTGAGTTGCAGCACTTTTATTGTGCTTAGTATCTGTTTCTGGCAGAACTGGGAGTACTCACTAGTTAAGAATTGATGGATTTTTCATTGATGTTCTGCCGCTTAATTTCAAAAGATGGGATTTTTATCAACTTCAGTTTGCCAAAGCAAACATATGCACACTTTAATTGAAATAAAGCAATAATAACTTTATACGCTACTAAAAATATGGCTGCTCTGCATTTATGGAAAAAATTCCCAGGACAAAGATGTGCATTGTAAAGGATGCACAAAACCAGCTCCTTGGAAACACACCAACCAACCAAAAATCCCTTCCAAAAAAAAAAAAAAGAAGCCATGACCACCCTTATCTGGCTACTGTGGTTGTGCCATCAGTATGCTCATAGGGAACTTTCAGATGTTCAGGTTCCAGGATTTAAACTTCACAAATGCACATAAACTGGGTTTGGACATAGATGTACACAGCTAGTGTCCGTGTCCTTTCCATATTCTACCATCCAGAAAAAAGCAAGAAATAGACAAGTTTATAGAAGCACTTATAAATGTTGAAAACCTATTTTAGTATCGGGGTTTTTTTTAGTATGGAGGCATTTTGGTAGAATTTAGGGAGTCAAAAGTATCTTTGTTGGATGAAAATGAATTGAAGTCTACTTATGTGGATTGGAGCATCGAGGCAGAGTTCACTTAAAAAGATTAAAGGTTTGTGTAGTAACATTTTGTGTTACATGTTAGCACTTGATAGTTTCCAGTCACGCTTCTCCTTTTGGCACACAAGAATTGGACCCATCAATTTAATGTTACATTGACACAGGAGAACAAATAAGCAAAACCGTTTTTATAGTTAGGTTAGAAGTTTTATTTCAATGTTGTAGTAAAGAAGGACCTAAAGCTTTGCCTGAAAGCTCTGTTTAATCTGACACCTGAGCAGATCTAGTGAGCTCTTAGCTAAAACTGCTGTTAATCTTAGTTTATACAAGAAAACATTGATTCTTCCTGCAGAATTGGAATAAGTCGAGTAGGAAGACAGTATTTCTATCCCTACTATCTGTATTTCTCTGGTTTAATTTAAGAGTTATTAATGATTCTGATTCTCTTATGATTCGAGTTTATAATCTTTCAAAGTAATTTTGTAATTTAATTTTTTTTCCTACTACAGAAACATAGTTTTATAAGTATGAGGCAACGCTAGAAAAGTCAAAGGTGAGTGTCACTTCTGTGCAGTTGAAGAAATAACACGCAGTGCAGTCCTACTGCTGAAAATTCATGATCTTAGCTATAAAATGTTGAGAAATAAAATGAAACTTACCTGTCTTTTTTAAACAGATTGTTAATATTTCTGCCATTATTAGAGTAAGGCCTGTAACCATGGACTTGAGTGAGTCAGAATTTAAATTCTTAAGGAGCTGAGAAATTGCAGTGGCCTACTGAGCTGCAGCATAGTGTACTCAGTTTGGATGGGCAGTCACTGCTGTGAAGGCATCTCAGGTTTGGACTGGTGCTTGCAACTGGAATGTGGCTCATGTTAGAGAGTGTTGAGGGATGCTCTCCAGGGGAATGTCATCTCTAAGACACTTGAAAGGGCTCCTGGAAGGTCTTTATCTGCTCCTGCTAAGGCCAGCGCCAAGGCATGGTGCAGAGCCTGGCTATGTTAAATGCTGGCTGCAGAGATGGAATGTGTATTCATCCCTAGTTTACAGGCCTGAGTGAGTAACTACATGAGACTGCAGTCCCAGCACAGGGCAGTGTCCTGAAGTGTCAGTTGTCACTCAGTGATTATTTTGTGCACACATCATTGTTTGGGTTTTTCCCAAACGAACATTTCAACAAGAAATCGTCAGGTTTAGGAATTTAGCTTGTTTATGATAGAAACTGGCATAAGACTCTCACGGCTCCTCTCAAGTGTAGGCTGGGGGGCAGGCCTCTCTGTCTTATTTTTGCTGCAAGAACCCTCACGACATTGAGACTCTGGGATGGGCTGTTTGGACAGCTGCTCCCTCTGTTCCATAGCAGTCTCCAAACAGTGGACCAGATGGATTTAGTCTCTGTAAAACAGACCTTTGGGAGGCTGTGACAATGAAAGCTTGTAGTGATACAGGCAAAACCTTATGAGGACAAATGTTTATCACTTACTTACTCATCTGATGTGTAGCAGATGATGATTTTTTTGGTATGTATTCAATTAGAGTCTTACAGAGAGTTTGATGCCTGGGTGTTGTAGCCACAGACTTCAGCCAAGTAATATAAAAGGGTGGTGTTGTGCTATCAAATATTAGCTCTTTTTTGTGGGTAATTTTGTATATATGTCTTTTTAATGTGAATCTGTGAGGGAACACACAGTGTTTATGAATCAAAAAGGATTAATGTAGTGCTGTAGTTAATAACTATTCCTGATGTCCACGCTTGGGTAGGAGATCAGTGCTGCCAAGGTACCCAGGACTATGCCCCTAAATGTAATTAACTGTAATTAACCAAGGTGATGGAGGAGGCCGGTTCCACAACAAGCACTGTTGGCTATTTATAGTTCCAGTGCCATCTCTGGTGTTCAATCACTGCCATGGCCAAGCTGCGAAGTGCTGCTTGGGTATTTTGTGAATGCATGGGAATGGATGCACAGAGAATTTAATTTTTAAATCTAATATAAATTTTAGCAAACAGCACAGCATGTGAGTAGAACTGTGTAAATTTATGCTGCTCTAAGTAACAGAATGCATTCACAAAAATGCTGATGTTTGTAAATTTTGGAGGGAAAACTGAAAAGCTGTTTTGAGGAATCACTTTCTAGCTCATGTCCAGAGGAAAAAAGCCCACTTTCATTTGACGGTTAGCTAAAATCTACAAAGTACTGCCCTTTAATTGCTAAATGCTTGGTAAGTTGAATTTTGGAGGAGGGGAACAGTGAAAAATTCAGCAAAAGGTGATGCATCTTGATTGTAGTGACCCTTGCATTATGTAATAATAACACACATCCTCTTCTGGCAATTAAAACCAAAATATGTTTTCTCAACAGTTAATATGCCTTAACCTATGTAATAAAATAAAATTTGTGAATATTTGCAGCTATATTGTCTGTTTAATTTTAATTAAAAAGCTTCTTTTATCACCTCCTTGAGGGATTATTTGAGCAATTGTAAGTAGGTATTTGACTGCTAGTAGTTTCAATCTGTCCTTTACACTCCTGCATTTGTACTTTTGTGTGCCTTTAATTATGAAGGAAAAATATTTTCATTTGTCTAAGATATTACTTGAAAAAGCTGCTTTTCCATAAAATCTACAGCTGCTTTTCTCTTTTCCTATTAAAAGTTTCCCTTTTAATATTCTGCCTCTGCATAAATTCAGGGACTCTGAAAAAAGGGAGATAATCCTTTCTTTACCAGTCTTACAACTGGAAAATTAATTTTTAAGTTAAACCTTCCTGTTTCAACACTCTACCAAAATTTCAATAAAAATAGTCAAATATCTTTCAAAGACTTGTTTTTTAAGGCCAGAGGTTATCATTAGATAATCCAGTTTGAGTAATATGTAGCAACCAAAAGATTTCCTGTCAGAAAAGTTGGCTCTGGGCTATGCCCAAGTACAAAATTATTAGGAGCCAGGCAAACACAATTTGAGATTATTTGAAATAATTTTGAGATTCCAGGCTGATTGTCCAGTTGCTGGCATCTCCTTTCCTTCCCAGCAGTCTTCCAGTTTAGATAGTATAAAAAGCTGCTCCTGTAGGAGGGCACTGCCCATGTCTGGTGACTGAGGCATAATGAGACCTGCTTTTGGTTTGAAGAAAGAGAGGAGGGGAAAATACTGAAGCAAATTGTGGAACAGTTCTGGGGGCTCCAATATTTCACCTCCTAGTTTTGGGTTGAATTTAGGCTTGTTATTTACAGGGAAAATATGGATGGTTTGACTTCCAAGATGTTAGTAGGTTTCACAGCTTATTTCCTGGTTGGTTTGTGAGCTGCTCTAGCTCTGTTTGTGCTGCTCTTATGGAGAATATCCTAATTTTATGATGTGTAGTATGTGTACCAATGTTATCCAGCAAAAAATGTAGAGAAATAGGTGTATACATTAGGAATAACTGGTGGCACATAAACAACATTATAGTTTCTTTTTAGTGTAAGTAATGCATTTATGCCAACCTCAGTTTTCTTTGCCCTGCTAAATCTCCTCAAATTCCAGGGAAAGTTTTGTTTTGTTTTGTTTGTTTGGGGTTTTTGTTTTTGTTTTTTATTGTGTGTATTGTTAATGCCAGGAGTGGTCCTATAGCTATGAGATTCCGTATTGTCTTACAGGAGGCCTAAAAACTCTGACAGTAAACTACAGATTCGGAACATGTATTCAACAGAGGCTTGTTCCAAGGCAGAGGGAGTTTATTTCAAAATCTGCAAAGAAAACTGAGCCTTCTGAAAGGCTGTTGTTATTCTGTCTGTAGAGCCACGATAGGGCTGGGGATTCTCTTTCATGTCAGATTTTTGTCTCTGCAGATATGAATGCTATAATCAATGCATGAGGGAGCAGCATTTCATTTTCTCCTACTAGCTGAGCTCTGTGTGATTGCTTCCAGACAGACGTGTGCAGTTCCATTGCAAAAAATGCTCTATGCAGCCATTAGTATAACTTTTTTTTTTTTTTAGTAGCAGCTTGTGCTTGAAGGCTCTCTTTTCAATCTGCTTCTGTGAATTTCCCTCCACCTTTATTCATTCTTCCAATATGGACATAATTTCAGTGTCATGGAATAGCTGCTGTGGGCTGCTATCAAGAGGATATGTGGAGACCTATGAAAAAAAGGGAGCAAGAACACATGAATTCATATTTAACTTGGTCTGCAGCTTTTTATCTCCCAGAAAAAGAGATGAAACTCACTGAATTTTGCAAGTCTGGGAGCCAAAGTAAGAGATGAGAGAAGCTGGACCCCTTTCCACGTAGTATGTTTTGGGACAGCTCTTAGCTAATTCTTTGGTCTTTCCCATTCTGCCCCTAATCTGCCTGTCTGGTTTTGGAGGTAGTTGATTATGTTTCTTTGTCTGAGATGCTTCTGAGGAGATGAGCACACTTCCTCCATTCCCCCCACTGACATGACCACTTCAGTGAGAAAACAAGGTGAATGATGTATTCCCCCTCGTTTTGCTGTGTCCTGTGATTCAATGTGCTGCCTTTCCTCCACTGTGGTTGAACACTCTTGTTCCTCCTAAGCCCGGTTAACCTTCTCTGACTCTCCTCCTCAGGCTGCTCAGCAAGTCCCCAGCGCTGCTCACTTGGTTTATCTGCCTTCATGCTTTGCATGAACAGATGGAGGCTATTACCACTTTTCTTGTTGTGCACAACCGAAAACCAGCCCAGCGTAGCAGGGATTTGCTTTGGGCTGAGATATCCCTTCACACAGCACAGCTCATGCAGCTCGGTTGCCCTCAGCCTTGCATGCATTAAGTCAGAGGCAGGGACTCGTTAAGAGGCACTAGACTTCCTCAGAGTTGTTCAATGCAGTAGATTCATTATCTGTGCTCAACTCCCTCCACTTGTAAAAATGAAAAATTCTGCTTTTGAATAACAACATGCTCTAGCTGACAAAACTTTAAAGCTCTCTCAGAAATATGTTTTGCAGAGGAAAGGAACTGGCAGCAGAAAGCTCTGTTTAAAAGTGCAGCTTGCTTTTTTGGCTGGATCAGCCCCTGTCTCTTTCTGTGCCCTCTCTTGCTTCACTGTTTCTGCTGTTGTCTGCTGACACAGTTTAAAAAAAGTCTCATTACTGATAGGGAATTGTGAAGACCTCAGGGAAACGTCTGGACATATATATTTGGCTATAACAAATTATTTTGTCTTTTCCACAGGTGACAAAAAAAGCTGCCCAGCAGCTTGAAATTAGCAGCTGGATGTCCTTTGATCATCCTTTCATTGATAATGTGTTGTACTGTGCTTGCCATTTCCAGTCCTAGGTCAGCCCAAAACCTTTGCTGTGGTGCAATAATTGCTGTCTGTCTGTGTTTAGTGTCCCTGTTTAGGAAGTAAAGTTTATGGTTTTCTGTTGGGTAAGGAAACAGTTCTGTGAGAATTGATCATGGAAGTATTATGTTTTAAAGATGAATTTTAACCCTGGTAGGGACCAACCATTAACACGAATTCTTTGCAGGCTTTTGAGGCCTCCAAACACTGACCATTAGTTTCCCTTCATTCTATTCTAATTAAAGAAGAAGAATTTAGCAAACCCCCTTTTCATTGTTTCTTGAGCAGCTCCTCACTGGTTGGCCCTGGCAAGGGAAACTGTTTTGTCACAGAGTTCCTGTTCTTGCCTGTTTGTTGCTGCCTCTGCTGTACAATGTTTTACAGGTGTACTGAAACAAATGTTTTTTGCAGATCTGGCAGGGACTGAATCAGGGTACCTATGTGGATAAAGAATAGGCTCTTTTCTTTTTATTTTGCCCAGAGCCTGATGTGTTTCTCAATTCAGCCTTACAAACAATTTTACTGGCACAAGATGAGGTGGCAGAGTGCTGCAGAATCTGTAACTGCAGATAAGAAAAGACGATTTCTTACCCTGGCAAAGCTGCCAAAACCCTTGTTTTGTGAAACTTCTCCCTCTAGTTAGCTTTTCATCAGGCAAATGAGGAAATTGGATTGTAGGCCTTAAAAACAAAAAACAATCAAACATCAAACTCCACAGCTTTGTGAAGGTCTCACGTGTAGTCTGATTAAGTCCAGACCATCCTATTGGAATCACTCAACATGTTTTCAGAGCCAGCTTTATTTGGCTGGTAGGCTACTAATTTTTGGGAGTACATAATCTCTGATGATAAAGAAGTGAGTCTGTCAGCATTTTCATCCTTTCACAAAGCAAAACAATAACTATGAGCTTCAGGGCACAAGTTTAGATTTCTAAGTGATTCTTGCCTTGGAGGGATTTTAAAAATATGTGTTTATTTTTTAATGTATCTTGAAAGAGGTATTAAAAACAGAAGTCTAGGGTCAGAAAACCTGAGCAATTTCCAAACTTTATTCAGCTTCACTAATTCCTGAGTTATAGAAACTAAATAGTGCCTTCCTGACATTAGTTAATCACTGCCATTGATACTGTTACCAGCTGTTGGTATTTATTAGCTGCAGCACAACCACCTAGAGTACAACAGACTAGAACAGTGGTGAGGACTCCTGTAAAAATGCCCGACATAGGTTTAAATATTAATCACATTACCTGGATATTGAATTA
>VYZP01049362.1:2308-13536 GCA_013400635.1 Hypocryptadius cinnamomeus | reverse complement strand
AATTCCTTTTAATTATG
Source organism: Hypocryptadius cinnamomeus (assembly GCA_013400635.1). Taxonomy (NCBI): domain Eukaryota; kingdom Metazoa; phylum Chordata; class Aves; order Passeriformes; family Zosteropidae; genus Hypocryptadius; species Hypocryptadius cinnamomeus. The sequence goes on along the minus strand of VYZP01049362.1, from coordinate 13,519 downwards.
TCAGCTGAACTTGGATGTTCAGTAGAGTCCACTGGAATTTTCTTGGAAAAATTGCTATCATTGCCTGCACTTTCAATGGTAGCATATAGATGCAAAAGAATAATCTTTGATTAAATTTGTTTGCTTCTTCTGATCTAAAGTACCATAGTCCATGAACTGTCATTTCATCATCCCACACTGTAGTTGTAAAATTGCTTCCTGTTATAGAAATTCCTGCAAGAATTTTGAGATGCACTCTTTAATTTTTGTTTTGTTTTGTTTTTGTTGTTGTTGTTGTTGTGGTGGTTTGGGGAGGGTTGTTTTTTCATTTGTTTGTTTTGGGTTTTGAGATTTGTGACTTACAGGAATTTATTTCAAAAACATTTATTCAAAATATATCCTGCACTTTTCTTTCCTTCTGTTTCTGGTCAATATCTGCCTTCTCTCCACTCTCACATGTGGTATGGTATTAATATTTCATTTAGCTTTTCTACCAGGAGTCATATTTACAGTATATTAAATATATAAATATATATACTTCTTTTTCACTGCAGAATAATGTATACTGCTCAGTAATTTACTGAGAATCCTGGTTTTGGTTTGTTTTTATTTTTTCCTGAGGACTCTTTATTTTTCCTTGTGACTTGGGGTGGCTGCATGGTTTACCTTGGCAGCTGCTCAATACAATTCGGAACACACAAACATATGCACACATTATTTTTAAATAAAACTATTTATTTCATTTAGCCATCCTATGATGGCATCTGTGAATAGAATAGAATAGAATAGAATAGAATAGAATAGAATAGAATAGAATAGAATAGAATATCTGTGTTTATTTCACTAGAAAACAGCATTTTATGATACAATCACAGTGCTGTAGTAAAGCTGCAATTTCACCCATGTAATCCCACAAATTCTGCTCTCATCCCTATATTTTTACAGGAAAAATTGCAAGATGAAGCATTAAGGAGCCCAAGAAACTTTGATCCTGATTTTCCAAATATTAAAAGAGATGAATGAGCACCACAACAGCTAAGTTGCCACAGTCTTTTGTGAAGAAGAATGTGAAACATCTTGTGTGTACAGGTTGGATGAGAACACAAAGGAGAAGAGCAGCCCAAAATCAAAGAATATGCTAAGTTGGAAGGGACCAACAAGGATCATTGAGTCCATCTCCTGGCCTCACATGGGACCATCCCCAAGAGTCACACCATGTGTTTGAGAGCATTGTCCAAATGCTTCTTCAACCCTGCCAGACTGGTGCTGTGACCCCTTCACTGAGGAGCCTGTTCCAGTGCCCAAAAACCCTCTGGGTGAAGAAACTTTTTCTAATATCCAACCTAAACCTCCCCTGACACAAATTCAGGCCATTCCCTCAGGTCCTGTCACTGTCACCACAGAGAAGAGCTCAGTGCCTGTCCCTCCTCTTCCCCTCATGAGGAAATTGTAACTGCAGTGAGGTCTCCCCACAGTCTCTTCTCCAGGCTAGAAGATTCTACAAGTATTCAGAGCAATGGAAACAGATCTGGGCTTGTTCCAGTAATCCCAAAAGTAAAACAGAGATAGAAAAATGATTGGTCACTTTTACAGAAGGAGTGAAAGGAGAAATGTCCCTGCCAGCTGAGCTCACAAAATGTTGAGGTTCTTGCAGGAGATCCCTATAGAAGAATAAGAAGGTTTTATAGAAGAGTTAAGGCTCTTGAATAAAGTATCCCAAATGGAGAGTACTTAGAATCTTATTTAAGACTAGATTGCAGTGAGAACACAGAAATCTTACGATGACTGTTGGACTATCCCACCAACTATGCAGAACTAGCATGGTTAAACACACATCTTCTGAGCATGCATTTTCTTATCAGAAAGTTATAGTTGTTATATATGGAACACCAGCTGGGTATAAGAACTGATAATAGACTGCAATATTCTAGTATTTTAAAGTCTCATACAATTCATAGGATTTTAAGAACCCATATACCCAGATACTCAGAAACTGCTGAAGATTTTGGCCAAATGTATCAAAAATTATTGGAGCTGTGTATAAGATTTATGAATCAAATGCAGTTTCAAAGTTACATACACACTCTTAAATGAAGGCATCCTCTTTTTGTCCAAGACCACCATCTCCTGAAATGTCCATTCAGAATTCAAATGTCCAGTTTTGAAATCTCGGATGTTAAAATCCATATAAAGTAAACATCAAATGTCATGACAAAGTGAAGGACAAAATATTCTCCTATGAAAGATCAAGTAATGTAAGGCCTATGCAGTCGCTAGATGGTGTACACATACACAACTTATTAAGCTGTTACTCTTTGCTATGAGATTATTACGAAACAAGGGAAGATTTAACAAAGTCATCTCTTTCTGTTCATCCTACTAACAGATATTTGTCATAAAAATGGGATAGATCCTGGTACTCTGAGTCCTGAAGCTGGACTGAAAGGAGCAAACCAAAGGAATAAATGCTGTGTTGGGAAGCTCTGAGCACAGAAATGCAGGTGCAGTCTGAGTTGTCTCTTGGTAACCTGCACAATTAATGGAAATTTGTTTTCTTTTGTACCAAAAGTGTGCAAACTCAGTTGCTTGTTAAATAAATAAATAAAGGCCCTCTGTTTCCTGAAAACTCTAGCTTTTACTTTGACAACTTATTCTTGCAGTACATGTCAATAAAAGCCCTGTTTTCCTGCAAAGTTGATTACATTCAAATTGAAACTAGGGTGGCATAATGAAATCCCCTCAAATGTCAGTTGTGCAGGAGTGAGCTCGCAGTCCTTCTTGAATGAATGTTGCGACAAAGCTGCTATATCTGAGCTTATCACCTTTGTGACAACTGTAAGCTCTGTGGCTGCAGCTTTTATGCTGTTATACTGACACTGTGGCTCAGTGTATGCTTTTATATGTAGATACATTAAATTCCAATATTTTATGAATTCAGATACATAAAGTATGGGCTTGTCTGTCCAGAAAGATTTCCTACAGGAAGCAGTGGCACTTTGACCTGTGTCATATTCACAAAGTAAGCATGATCAGTTTCTCAGTACCAATTAGCTTTCTGGTACAAAACTTGCTTTATCCCAGAGCCCCAGACAGAGACTATATAAATGTTAATACCTGAATGGATTCTCTCGACCTTTTATTATAACTTATAACCTTTGCACTAACATTTAGGAGTACATTTTCAGTGCGAAATCCAAAGAACTGATCTACAAAGTGCACTTAATATAATAATGAATTTTAAATGGTCTTTACTGACCAGCTAGTCAGAAAGCCAGAGTTACTAGTGCTATTGCTAAGCAGCTTTAAAAAGCTGAATTTTAAGGTCAGAAATAACTATTGAGCAAAGCATTCTTTCTGGATTCAAATGCCAAATACTTAGCAGGACGTGGATCTTGTGTTGCACCGTTCTCAAGGCTGTGCAAAGAATCCACTCCCTTATGAATAAATCCAAACTTCAGTATTGTCCTTTTTCTGAGGAGCCACTACAGGGCACCCACACACTGCAAGTACCTTTAATCACAGTGTGGGTGGCTGAAAATGCTTCCAAAGGGCCAGAAACATCCTGTTCTCCTTTGAGTGTTGGAGGCCAATATGGACCTACACATATAATAATTTTTTTAAGGGTAGGTGGAAGCAAGCATCTGATTTATTAAGTTGTTTAGTCAAGGACTATTCAGTACAAAAGGAATAAAAAAGCAACAAGGAAATTGATAGATGGAAAGGAAAAGGAAAGTGACCATAACAATGACCGGTGCTCTTTGGGCACTGATTGGTGACCACTAAGGGAACTGCTCAGGCACAGCTTTGAGGAGGGTTAGTGTAACTAACAAGGAGGGAAAACATTGAAATTGTGAGCATTGGGGGATATTTCAGGAGACTTCTGATAACGTTCTGACCCTTTTTAAAGCATCTTGTGGCATTGTGTAAAATGTATTGTGGGATGTTTAGGAAAATGGCCAAAGGAAGGGTCATGCTGCACCATGGACCAGCAAGTGCAAGAGAAAGGAGAAGAGGGAGGAAAAGGGATGGTCACACATAAGCAGCCATATACCCATGGCTGGGTATAGCCTCTATAGGGGGGTATGCTTGCAAACAGGTAAGGAGAGGGGGGAGGGTCTCTGCATACTTCACTAGTGAAATTCAATCCTCACTCAGTGACTGGTGAGAAAATGGGAACATGAATATCTAGGGAGAGTTTTTAAACACAAGACACCTCATTTCTTAGAGGTATAGCTTTATATATTGGGTAACGTGATTTGACAGACTTCAGAGTGGGAGATGACCTTGTTGACACCATGTGAAAACTGACAACAGAGCCCCCACATTCTTCCTGGTCCATGCAAAGAAAAGACACCGATTCCCATCGCTGCATATTTGGCATCATTTGGAAGAAAATTCTCAGCAGGTAAATTGCTAAATAAATATCTAATAAAAGAAAACCTCTTTGCCTATATTGTTTAAATGAAAATATTTGTTCTGAAGGAACGTTCCTTTAATCTGAAACAAATAAAACTGTTAAATCTTCCTGCACAGGATGTCACAAAACCAGCACAAATCCTTTGTCAACAGTTTTCATTAGCATAGAAAGTCAGCACAGCAAGAACCGTAACTCTATCCATTTGGTATTGGAACAAATACATATACACATATATATATTCCAAAAAATCAGCTGACTTTAGTACTCCCCACAGTCTTAATTTTCAGACTGTTGCTTTGAACACGACCACATGCATGAGGATGCAGCTTTCACATTAAAGAAAAATATATCATGACTTTTGTGTACATTTCTCTGTTCTTTACCTTACTGCGTCTGCAGAAAATATCAAATTTAAGAGTGAAACTGGGCTTCTGCAGTTAGGGCAGAAACATCACTAGCTTTAGGTTGCTAAATTTGAACAATGAAGAACCACCAATGTGTTAGGAAACTATTTCCTGCTATAGGGGATGTCAGGAGGTCAGCACCAACCTAAGCCGTGTATGGCTATAAAGCATTTCATCCTCTAATGTAGCTTGCAAAGCATTTGTCAACCTCAGATAGTCTTCAGCTCAGAATCTCAGAATCACTGAGACTGGAAGGAGCCCCTGGAGACTGAGCAGTCCAACAGTACTGCTCAGAGCAGAGAGCCAGCTAGAGCAGGTTGTTCAGGACTTTTTCCAGGCCATTTATAACTATCTATAAGCATGGAGACTCCTCAACCTCTCAAACCTACCTCTGCTGGTTTTGACAATCCTTAAGGTAAAAGTCTCTCTCTTAAGTTAAAATGGAATTTTCAATTCCATTGACTCCTAACCTATTACTGGATGCCACTGAGAAGTGCTTGGCTTCATTTTCTTAAGTCCCCCCACCATTCAAGTATTTATACATGTTTGTTGATAACATCCCTTCAAGCCTTCTATTCTCCAGGCTGAGCAGTCCCAGTATTCTCAGCCTCTCCTCAGACATCAGATGCTCCAAGCCCTTTATTGTTCAGCCCTTTGCTGGATTCTCTGCAGCATGCTGATGTCCCTCTTCTACCAGACAGCCCAAACCTGGACCTTGTACTGTCGGAACCCAGGACATCTCTCTGACGGTCCTGGATGATCCGAGCCCCAGACAGGGGGCTTTGAAGCCCTGGCAGGGGGGTCAGAGACCCTGGCATGCAGCCAAAGACCCCTGCGGCTTTGAGTTCGACCCATGGAACAAATTACCACCTTTGCATGAAGAATTAAAGGTCACAAAAGTTCAGATAGTATAATAGCAGTAGTTATAGAATGAAAAGGAAAATTTTGTGGATTTTTTCTATAGGGGTCTAGGAAGCAAGATTAAGGGATTTGGGCATTGTCCTGTCCTTCTTCCTTCTTCTTCCTAGCCTCCATCTTCTTGGTGATGGTGGCACTTTGGGATTGGTGTGAAGTAGAAAGTCACCATCTAACATAGGTGATAGGTATTGGAATATAACTGTAAATATCGAATATGTAGTTGTAGTATAAAAGACAACACCAGCCACGTGGGAGGGCAGAGACAGTGAGTGTGTGGGGAGAGTGCCTCAGACTGACCTGAACAGACCTCAGCAGGCCAGACAGAAAATGTTTTAGATAAGAAATAATAAACAAACTTGAGACCGTGAACCGAAGACTTCTGACTCCTTCTTCGACAGCTGGGTTGGGGAAAAGAGACTTTTAACACCTCGGGATCACCTTGACCGGAGGAGATCCCGAGACGTACTTCAGAGGTGTCTCATTGGTTCTGAGTAGAAGGAAAGAATCAGCTCATTTGACCTGCTTGCACTGCTTCTCCTCACTTTTTACTTATTTATCCCATACTTCACTAGTTTGTCTGTGTGGATGTTACAGAAAACTATGGAAAACTGTATTGAAAGCCTTGCTGATGTTGAGCTAAAACATCCACTGCTCTGCCTTCATCCACCAGCCAGAAATCTCTTTGTAGAGGCTGGGAGGCAGTTTAAACAGGATTTCCTCTTTGTAAAACCACACTGACTTCTCTCAGCTCCCTGCTTCCTGCTGTGCAGCCTAGTCTAGTGGAAGGTGTCCTTGTCTATGGCAAGAGAGTTGCAATAAATGATCTTTAGAGTCTCTTTCAACCCAACCCATTCTACAATTTTATTATATGTTTAGAAATGGTTTCCAGGAGGATTTGTCTTATACAGGCTTGTTAAATGGTGGGTTAGTTCAGAATGTAAGTAAACATGTTTCAGCCAAGCAATTTAGGAAGATCGGGTGGTCAAAGCCCAGCTGTACATGAGTTGTCTAGAGGAGTAAATTAGACTGTTCATAGAATGTAGTTGGGGGGGTTTTATTTATTTATTTTTGACTGATTAAGACATTTCAGTTATTCTTATACAAATAAGTTGGGGAACAGAATATCCTTCCAACATTCTTTTCTTGGAGACTAAGTCAAAGGTATTGAAGCTTTTGAAATGACACAAATATTTTCTGATAAATTCTGGTTGCCTCTAACATAAATGAAGTCCTTTTGCTATGGGCACAACATTTGCATATCATGAAAGTTGATCCTGGACTTTGGCTGTTTTAATATCTTTGTTGAACACAGCACCAAGAATAAGTTTGTCAGAGTAGGACTTTTTTAGTTCAGGAGTTGAAGAAAGAGAGAACAAAAAAGGGGAAAATAAAGGGGGAAAAAAAGAAAAGAGAAAAAACAAAGGAGTGTAGGTGTTTTTACAGTAAGACTTTGGTGTCCACCCTCCTGTTACTGACAGTGTTGATCTTATTTCAGTTGCCAAAAAATAGGCGGCCAATGTTATTTGAGATGTCTTGGACATGCTTGGTAAATGGCATGAGCTGGTAAATAAAGATTCTTCCAAATTAAATAAAAAGTGGGAGCCATGGCTGTAGTGGGTGTTTTGGTGGGAGTATTGCAGCTCTAATTTTGCCAGATTTGCTGGAAGTTCTACCTCTTCCCTCCTTGTTTAGTAGTCAGTCAGGTTCTAAAGATTGTATCTGTGCCTCATTTAACATCAGTCATAAAGGTGATAAAATCTGTAGTTTGCTAGGAAGAGAAAATCTCAGCCGAATAACAGAAAATCACACATCCATTTCAAACCACTCAACTCAGGTGCTTACATGTGTTCCTTTGTATTTAGAAATTTACATGGGAATGTTGCATTTAAGAGCTGATGGAGATTAATTGTTTTTGTGCTCAGCAAGCCCATGAAGAGGAATAAAAAAATAATTAATAAAGAGCATGGTTAAAATGCATGATGTAAGCCACAGGTATTGATGTATAACAGTTAGGTGCTCACTCAAGTGTTTCTGTTATTCAGAGTCAGTATAGCAAATACATTTCTTTCCTTTCTCTGCAGCTCAACAATGGAATGAAAATTTCATTTTTATGGAGTATTAGAGATACGTGCTACTGAAAGGGTTTGGAAAGCAGAACATACAGAAACACATCCTCATTTTAGAAAATTCTTGGATGAGCTGAAAGATGAAAATTATGCAGGCTCAAAAATAATTTTAAATTAGCTCTAAGGTTCTTTAATACTGAAGTCTATATAATCCATCTGGTGGATTTTGGGGGCAGAGTTAATCTTTGGTATCAAACAGTTCAGCAAGAGAATTTCTTTGCAGTTTCTATTTGCCAAAATTCCTCTTCTGCAGCACTTTTACAAGCACCTTGGTCTGTTGTGGTCTGAGGACCATCTTCTGCTTCAGATCCCATGCCAGGAGAAATGCCATGATAAGAGGAATAGAGATGCCACCTGAGTTCACCCTTAGCAGGAAGACTGTCATGGTACAGGGTACTCTCTCATTCCCCTCTCAGGAAGGGGTGGTGGTCCAGAAAGGCCCAGCACCAAGAACTGCAGCCCAGGAAAGATGCTGCAGCATGGTGGTGTGGGGGAAGCACAAGGCAAGGAGCAAGCATCAAACAGGAAAGCAAGACCTAACACAAAGAGATGAAGAAATAAATTCCATACTGTTTGCTTCCTATTCTTCCCTTTTTCTGTCTTCCAGGCTATTTTTAAACTCTTGCTCCTAAAGAGCAAGACTGTTCATTAATCTTTTCCCCCATACCCGATAAAATATTGAAAAAATATATTCTCGGCCAGCTTTTCCATACTTTAAATCTTGATTTCTTTTGTTCAACTTCTCTTTCTTTTCTTCTCCAGTATATTTTTCTTGGAACTCTTAAACAAATGTCAGCCTAGCCCATCTTTGCTACAATTTTAATGCTCAAATATTCTGAGTGAATCATCTTTTTCATGTAATTCCATTTGTACCAGGAAATAGGACTATGTCATAATAACATGAAAATACTTGCCTAGAAATTGTTCTGTTATTTGTAAAGCCCACCAAATTTTCTTGACTGCTTTATGTTCCAAGATTTTGTGCTATACTGTTACTGTATATTTTTACCAGTAAGATTAGCAAACACTTCTAAAAAGTGTCATCTCCAGAGGTTAAGCTGACTGATTGGTTGACAAAACATATAAACGAGGAGTCATCTTTTAAAATTTAATTCAAGATAAAAAACTTTTCTTTCCACTTTCATAACACACCAGATTTTCTGTGTGTATATCACCATAGTCCAGTTCTGCTCAAAGGAAACAGAAAAAAGCCCTGCCCTGCGCTCAGTGGGCTAAGACTAAGTTACAAGGATTAAAATGAGCCCACCCATGTTGGTAACAATTGGCAATTTCAACATTTTTAAGTTCATAAACGCATTGTGATCTCTTTTATTTTCAGGCTAGAGGCAAAGAGGATTTTTTGGATCAGCATGTCTTCCTAAACAGGAAGAAAAGTGACAAAAGCTCCCTGTTAGGTAGAAAGCAATGTTCCTTAGTGGGATACTTAATTTCCTTGGGGAGCTTCTTCCCCTCAACAATTATAAACCATGTTTAGAGATACTATTTCATTTTTCTAAACCAGGGAAAAGAAATACCTCTTGCAGTCACTGTACTGTCAGCTCAGAAAGACATCAAAGTTGGGAAGGAGAGGCTGTTTCCTAAAGGTTATTGCCAGTTGCATCTGCTTCTTCATTAACACTGTAAAGCTCAGAGAAACTTTTTCTGCTTCATCTAGTCAGCTGAGCCACTAGAACTCCTGTCAAGAGACATCTTGGATTCTGCATTTTGTATAATGCAATCAGATGGCTATTGGCAGTTGAAATACAATCAAATTTATTGTTTCAGATAGAAAAATTCTACAGAAATGTTGAAAACTGACTGATAATTCCCCTTTCCCCATAAAATATATACCAGGCTAGGCTGTTCCTACTTAAAAACACTCATTGCCCATCCCCCATTGGAGATTGTGGCTGCCATAGAGGAAAGCACTTGCCATTCTGGCTGAAGGCTATTAGCTGGGTCATGAAATATCTCTAAAGGATTAAACAACTGCTGGCTACCCAATCTTTGCAACTTAATACATAAAAACTCTTTGATGTAAGCACTGTATCATGTTGGTCCACAGCCAGATACACCTTTAACAAGCAATATGTGGGCTCAATCTGTCCATCAGCAGAGTTCTCACTCTCCACCCTGGAAAGAGCCAAAACAACATTACAGGTGCCCTCCCTCACTACTTCTTAATAGCAAAAGTCTTCTGAACAGCCCTTGCCTTCTCTCAAACACTGTTGAAAAGCTAAGTTTAAGCAGCATAGTAGAGCTTTATAAAGGAATTAATCTGTGTGGTGGTTGACCTAAGAAACTTTCTCAGTTGGATCCAACCAAGCCATCCATTCTTTCGAAGGTTTGGGTTTACTTCCAGCAATCCAAAAAATTTTCCAAGAATTGTGATACATGACACCTGTGTCCCTCCTTTGCATGCATTTATTTTTGTTCAAACTGTGCTCCCTAACAACAGCCCTGGAAGATATTCCAGTGCCTTTTTTTAATACTGAGTGTATCAGTCCATGAACTGGGCCCTACACCATGTGTAGCCATATTTGGCCCCATGGTGATCAAATGCCTCACCCCTCCAACAGAGTAATGACTCAAATGCATTGTCCAACTACTCAAGTGGTTGGTTGGTAGCAATCAGGACTTGTACTTAAAAGTAGGTAAAACAGCTGAATAATCCCAGTGAGTTTTAAATTTCCAGTCCATCTCTTCAAAGTTCCAGTCAGTCATTATACCAGTATGTGATAGTTTTATAAGAAAGGAAGGGATAATATTAGAGGCAAACCCCTGCCACCTCTGTCTGGTTTTGACTGGAGTATAGTTAATTTTCTTCTTAGTTGCTAACATTTTGGATTTGTGCTGGAAACAGTGCTGATAACACAGGGGTGTTTTTGTTATTGCTGAGCAGCGCTGCTCCCCATCCCATCAGCAAGTAGGCTGGGAGTGCACCAGAATTTGAGAGGGGACACAGCTGGGACAGCCGACCCCAAGTGAGCAAAGGTAGGCTCTATACCCTATGTCATCATGCTCAGCATATAAACTAGGGGGAAAGTTGCTCAGGCACTGTCTGAACATCAGTTGCTTGATGGTGAGCAATTGTTTTTCATTGCTTCACTTGTCTTTCATGGGGTTTATTTATCTTTTGTTGTTGTTGTTGTTATTTTATATTTTTATTATTATTATTATGCTATATATAGATATAATAACTATTGTTATTATTTTATTTTATTTCAATTATTAAATTCTTCTTATCTCACTTCACAAGTCTTCTCCCTTTTACCTTTTGAATCCTCCTTCCCCTATCATGCTGGAGGGAGTGAGCAAGCAGATGTGTGCTGCTTAGTTGTCTGCCGGAGTTAAACCATGACAACCA
>VYZP01049351.1:0-11716 GCA_013400635.1 Hypocryptadius cinnamomeus | reverse complement strand
TGCCATCTTCGGAGCAAATACACTTATTTCAAATATGTTAAGCAATAGCTTATTTCAGCAACTGCATGGGAAGATCCTCTAAAGCTACAGCTTCCTTAGAAGAACATCATTATAGCAAGAAGAGATTAAATCCAGCTCTCCTGACTTCACTCATCTAAAAGCCAGACACTGGGTAGAAAGCAGGTAGATAAGCATTCTCTAAAATCAAAGCAGAGAGATATAAGCCCTCCCATGGCAGAGGGATTCATTATTGTCTAAAGAAGGCATCTGAGACAAATCAAATAAGTTCCCCCTGGGGGAGAACTCTCTGCTGATAATGGATGGAACCCAGACACCAGGCAAGGTACTGAAATCCATGAGTCTGAAGTTAAGCCACAGGAATCCTACCTTTCATGAACAAAGGTTGTATTTTAGTGGGAATCATTTAATACATAACATAGATATACAGGAAAAATAAAAGATACAATATAAATGGGGAGAAATAAAGGGTCTTTCCCCTGAGAAACAAGCATAAGGAACTAATATATTTCAAAGTCTGTTTAGAAAATCTTGAGCATACAGCTCACTAAATAAATAAAGAGTGAAGCATGCAAATAAGGAGTAAAAAATACATATACATAGATTACTCATATACGGTTGTTTAGTATGATAGAAAGCCATCTTACTTCCAGTGGATTATGCTTTCTTGGTTTGCTTAGTGACTGGCTGGAAGCTGCCCATCCAGGGCATCATTATGGAGGAGATGTGGTGTTTCTTCTGTGCAGCACTTCTCTGTGCTGCCAGTGCTCGCACCTCATGGGAGCATCTCAGCCAGAATCTCAGCCAGTCTGCTCTGCCACGGCCTCAGCCCACACACTAGTTTACCTGGATTGTTAATTTGTGATGTGGCTACTTTTAGCCAGGCTTTGTGGAGAAAAGTTCTTTCATACCTATTGTCTCTGACAGTACTTGCTTCTCAGAGTTTTCATTTACTCCAGTTCCTATTAGCATGACTTACATCAGTCTGGACAGTTAAGTCACGTAACTTTAATGTAACTGTCTCTGTGGAGAGCTACACAGTTCAATCTAGAGGCTATCAGCTATCCACCAACTGAAGAGATGTTTATTATGTTTATATCAACTATGTGTAGCTCTCTTGAATAATTAATTTAAAAGCTAGTATGCAAAATTGCAAATAATGCTACAGATACTGTATTAGAATTTCATTATAATTCCTTTTTTCTCTTCAGTAGGAAAACTCATTAGAAAAAAAGAGGTGAGACATTCAAATATTCATTCAGAGGAAGAATTTCAGATGATACATAGGTGATTAGCTGTTGAATACTTGGTATTGTTAATGTGAATGGCTGGTTTAATTCCCTTGCTATCACACCACAAAATTACCCTTGACATGATCTTCTGTAATGTGATGAGTATTATTGCATAGACTGAATTTCTAATATTCTAATTAATTTTGTTTGGTGAGAAAGACCGTGAAAAGGAAAAAAGTAAACACCTCTTTGCCATGCATGATTTCTTCTGTGTTTGCTTCTTGAGGTAATGTCTGGATTGTGATTTCTTTGTTGTAGTTCAGTACATTAAAAATAAGCTAATGCAGCATTAAGTGAGCACTAATAGGCCATTAAAGACAAATTTTTATACTGGAGAAAAGAAAAACATTTCAAATGTAAATATAAGTCAATTTTATATGCATGAATTTTTGCTATCTGATGCCATTTGTATTAATAATTAATACTTGTGTTTCATCAGGATTTTATCAGGCTTAAAAGACAGCCAAACTTTCTTGGCTGAGTATTACTCCTTTTCTTTGCAAATGGTTCAAGAGGCCAAGATAACACCGTGCATTTCTTTATCCTCTCCTGCTGACTACCTGGCAAGAGGATGGACCCCACAGAGCAGTGATGCTGGCTTCACCACAAGTAATCCAACAGCAAACAATCATTGAAATGTGTCCTGCTGTCCAAAGGCCTTAGAATCTGCATGACAATCAGCAAATCTTTCCTCCTAGTTAGGGGCATAGGGTCCCAGGTCATTTATTCAAAGTGCAGATACATGCACAGTCATTCTGGGAAGTTCATAACCTTGTTAAGTGCCCATACACACAAACCTTTAGCAAGTATAAAGGTAAATTCTTTTGTGGATCTGATTAAAACTAACTTTCTTGCTCCAGCATTCATCAAAAAATGTATGCTGCAAGGGCACTGGGTGTCACAGAGCTGCCTGCCCCTTGAGGCAGGACCCCCAACACCAAGGTGATCAGGTCACCCCAGCTTTGCTGGGGACCATCTGGGGTGAATTGTCTCAGCTCCTTGAGCAGCTGGCCCCATATGACATACTACACATCTTCCTATTCTGAGAAATGAAGGTTATCCTTCTAGCCAAGCATCTAGGTGAGAGTCTGTTTTATAAGGAAATACATCCTTTTTTTGTGTTGAAGAGCTACTTGATGGGAATAATTTCCTAACCAGAGTTTCACTAAAAAACAGTGTCTCCTCCTAGTGTGGGGGGTGTTTCTTGTTAGGTTACTCAAATTGTACCTTACAAATGATGTGCATGGCTACAGCTAGTGATCCTGGCCCTCTGCTAGCCTTTGATCATCTCTTTTGCCAGGGAATACACAAAGTAATAAAAGACTAGCTTGTTGTTTATGATCAGTGATAAATCTTTTGGGAAGAAAAGGCTTTATTCTTCATTCTAGTAAAGATCAGAACTGAACTGCACCAGGATTTATGTTATCCTTATATAGCAGACAGTCCACTGAAATCAAAGGGAGTATTTGCTGTGCCCAAACCTACAAGTGCATCATGCTTTTATCAGATCTAGGCTCATAGCAGATATATTTTAAGAGATTATCTTTGAATTTATCCATCTACACAGCTGACAAGAGGAAAAGAGATTGTGAATAGGTGGTGAATACAATGGTTTCATTTCCTAAACCAACTCTCCAGATGATTTCCTAATGAGGGAATCTGTCTGAGTTGTTGCAATTACGTAAGTTATTGCATTTGGCTTTGGTATAGATAAACATGATAATAATATTTCCCTGTATCAAAATGCCATAGTAAGGCAGGGGCATGATTTCCATCTGTCTTTCTCAGCTTGTTTTGTTTGTTTGTTTGTTTGTTTTAAAATCCATTCTTTCAGATAGGAGCTGCTCACATAATCAAAGTCCAAGACATATTTTCAGCTTTAGTCTACTGATTTGTTGATTCAGCTGCATGCCCTCCCCACACTCAGGGGAATCTTTATTACAGAGAGTTATCAGAATGTTTTGTGTTAAAATTTAAGTGCCACTATGTGCATGTGTACCACAACACTACAAAGGGGCAGAGAGGATATTTTTCTCACACAGAGAGTAAACAGGACATCAGAACAAATTTCTTGCTTAAGTCAAGTTTTCATTTGAGACTCAAATAAGATTTTGGTCAAAATCAAAGCACAAAACCAAATAGGTCCTTATTGGTACTTGCCTGCCACCATTCCACCTAGTCCTAAAAGGGAGACAGGCCTGTCTCAGACCTTGGAAGCAGCACTGTTTGGAGGTGGGTTTGATGCAGCAGAAGCAGGATCCCGACTTTTAGACCATTACAGATATAACAGCCACAAAGAGATGCTTTGATTATAATCTTTTCTAATTATTAACTGTATTTAATTGGAATTATCTCTGATGAGCCAATAATTTAAATTCAGAATGACGTTCTGATAAATATTTCCTCATGTTTGAAATATCAGTGTAGCAGAAACACTGCTACACTGTGTCTGAAATGCGCCATTTTAACATGTGGCATATTTGGAAATTAAATCTTCTCCTGTGTCCCCTCAAGACTGAAGCAGATGATGTTAAGTGCTCTCATTTTTCAGCTCCTTAAGATATTTTTGTCTGGATGAGTCATTAGGTATTCTGGTCACTCCTGTTACCAATGCAGTCATGAATTGCACAGGTAAAACGTCAATTGTGAAATTTTTCTGTGACAACCATTTTCAGTGTAGGGAATGTTTAAGTCATTGTAGAAATATGGAAACCAGCCCTGGCATGGTATTTGAGGGGTCATGTGGTCCACCCTGTGCCCCAGGGCAGGCTCAGCTCTGCCAAGTTATCCCTGGCAAAGGTTGGTCTAATCTACTTCTGAGATATTCCCCTCTCCATGCCCACCATCCCCACAACTCACAGCTCCCCTGGAAGACAGACTGACATGGTGTTAGGTTATTTGAAATCCACTTAACAAACACTCCATGTGCCACTTTTCAAGACCATTTCTTCTCATCCTGCAAAGATCCATGGTCTGTAGAACAGTTCTACAAATGATGAAGTTTCATTTACACTTTGAAGTTTTTTTTACACTTCTCCTCAGCTTTCTCTTGCCTGTATCAGAAAAACCAGTTTTTAACTAGTGAAAAATAATTTTCTGTTGGGGAAATGTTTCAGAAATGTAATCACCATGCTATCCATTTACCCTGATAAAGGCTTCCCAAGCAATAAGATACAACCTGGCAAGACAACCTCATTTTTCCCTGAGCTTGAGATTATGTCATAATGTAGGCCTGTTGGAGAGAATCCAGAGGGCCACAAAGATGATCAGAGGACTGGAATCCCTCTGCTATAAACTGAGAAATCTCAGTTTGTTCAACCTGGAGAAGAAAAGGCTCTGGGGAGACCTTAGAGAACGTTCCAGTACCTGAAAGGAGTTACAATAGAGCTGGAGAGAGACTTTTTACAAGGGCATGGAATGACAGAACAAGGGGTAATGGCTTCAGACAGAAAAAAGGCAAGTTTAAGTTATATACAACAGAGCAGTTTTTCACTATAAGGGTGGTCAGGCACTGCAATAGGCTGACCAAAGGAGCTGTGGATACGACATCCCTGCAAGTGTTCAAGGCCAGATTGGATGGGGCTTTGAGTAACCAAATCTAGTGCAAGGTAACCCTACCAATAGAAGGGAATTAGAACTAGTCTTTATCTTTCTGCTTCTGCTCTAGTCCCACCTTTCTTAAAGCACAGCTGAGACTTCACCAGTTACAACAAAGGCTGAATGTGTCTCCCATACAACTCCTTTGTGCATCCCACTGGGAAGCTACATTGCCATGGCAGTGCAATATCATCGACCAAGGTCATCCACACCCACAGCCTTTAACAAAAAGCAGTTGTTTGGTCCATAATTTCCCATCTTGTATTTTTGATACCTAAATTATCTATTTCAGACTACTTCAGTTTTTCAGAATAACTTAGAATTCCTGTTACATACTTACCTTGCATCCTGTACAAGACATCTCCATTGTCTAGTGTGCAAACCATTAAATATTGACTAATCCAGACCCAAGAGAAACTCTAGCACAGATTTACTCATCCTTTTCTCTAGAAGTATAGTTTTCCAGTCACTTGTACATAGTGACTGGGTAGTGTTTTCAATAAAACTGTTTCCTTAACATGCTTATGAGACTCCCTTGGGAAGCAAAGTCAAAAGCAGTGCTACAGCCTATATACAGAAAGCTACTACTCTTGCACTCAGTGTACTGTGCTTTTCATCCTCGTATTCTAGCAAATGTTCTTTCCAAATATTTTTTCTGTTCTTTTCTTGTTACCTCCTGTGTTAATTCTCTTGCATTGTATGCCTTGGCCTTTCTGATTTTGTCCTTGTAGGTTTGTGCTAGTCTTACATATGTCTTCCTAGTTACTTGACCTACATTCAATGTCAAATAATTTTCAGGTCACTGGAAAACTCTTAAATTAGCAGAAGTGGCTTCTTACTATACCTCCTGTATCTCCTTTGCAGGAAATAATCTGTGCTTGTCTTTTTGAAGTTACCTTTTTAAGAGCTTCCTTTAAACTTCCTTTTTCCTCCTGTGTTTCTTCTCTCTCAATTTTCTAAGTTGACTGATGCTCTATTTCCTCAAATCTCCTATTTTTATTTTACTGCTTTTCATTTATTCTCTTGCTAGATGTCAGGAGTACCTTTATGATCCCTGCCACAGGGCTTGCCTTCACCCTCTGGACGAACCCCTCTTTTCTCAGCAGAGAAAAGATCCAAAGGAGCCTTTCCTTTTCTGAGAAACAGATAATAATCTCCATTGTAGCAGAGCTGCTTCCCCTCCTTTTTATGCTCAAAGACTTCTGGTGCTCCTAGCAGACAGACACAACCCTATGCACACCTCAGAAACATGACCCTCTCTCTCCACTTATCCAAAATAAAACATAAATGTATCATGTCCCTTCACTTATCAAAGAAGTGATAAGAACTGATTTCTTATCAGTTAAGAAATAATTCTGATTGTGAATGAAATTTTTCTTCAATTAGTTTTTCATGTCTCTTATATTAGCATACAGACCTCCAAGGTAGTCATCCCACTCTTTTCTTTCTTGTTCCTTTGCATTCCCAGGGGGGTTTGGTGCTCTGTTTTCAGAACATGCAGTATCTGCCTCTTTACTTGCTGGCTCAGGCTGTGCCTGATAACGTTCTCACTTCTCTGTGTGAGATGTACTCTCTTTCTTCAAGTATTACTGCCTCCTCAGTGGGAAGCTGCAGTCCTTGCCAAGTCCTGTCTCCTGGCCACCCCATCCTGTCCACATGCTGATTTCTGTCCCAGCATTTGCCCTCAGCTGGAGGTGCTGGGAAGAGCAATCCTTACCCCTCCTTCCCAAGACCCAAGCAAAGGGCTCCCTCTCAGCTTTCCAGGGGCTCATTCAATGGGAGAGGTTTTCTAATGGGTTTGATCCAGGCTCTCAACATTCCCTGTCCCTTCTGGGATGTCAGGTTAGATCTAGAAGCAGATATCTCTGTCACTTTCATCCTCTTTCCTTGGCAGGCTCCCAGTTTGCACATCTTAGACTAACAAAGGAGACTCTCCTTGAATCTTACTAGTGGTGATTATTCACTTGGTAGCAAGGCTGAGCCTGGATAACTACGTACATGGTGCAGGAGAATCTTATTAAGATACAATGAAATAATATAATAACTGCACTGTGCCCTCCCACCTTTCATCAACACAAGAGTGGTTTCTTGCCAATGATCATGTCACTTTACTGCTTTTATAACAGGGTACACTTGTAGGTCCCTGATTCAGCAAAATATCTAAACATATATTATCTAAAGACAAAAATGAATGTTGAAATGATGAATTTATGTCTTCTTCTTGCCTGAGTCTAGACAAATGGCAATGTGTAGAATCACTTTTACTAAAAATATTCTGTGCTACTAAATACCCTGAAAGTCGTAGGTGAGAACAAAACTGTTCTTATCATCAAGTCTGAATTTCATTCCAACTTGCAAAGTATTGAACACTTTTTCTCTTTGATCCTGTTTCTGAAAATCTCAAATTATATGAGATTCCAAAATTTTATTAAAACAGAAGCAATTATTTCAGCAACAAAACAGCAAACTGAAAGAGTTTTGATTTGTCTTTTTTTTTTTTTTAATCTTGTTATTTGAAAGTGAATTTTGTGACTAATGATTTTGAACTGTTGGAACTTGCCATAGTGCCAAGTAAGTGTAGCAAATGCTTGCAGGATTGAGGGCATTAGCTCAAGGCTCCAAACAGCAATGGGAAATAGACAAAATCTACTCAGATTTGGAATCTTGTTTCTAAAGATTGTTAAAGTACAATATTTAGAAACAAAGAATCATTTAATACAGTGACTAGCAAGCTCCTAGTGGGTTAGAATTTCATATTAGCCTTCTAAACAGTTCCACTTAGTACAGAAAAGCAGCTGGAGAGATTTTCTTACACAGGGGAAGATGCTTCTTCCATATTTTAATGGAAAAATAGGATTCCCACTATGATATTGCTATTGCCTCAACATGCCATAGTTAAACTCTCATGCTTAAGGCTACAAGAATTAATTTCTTTGGTTCACTGAAGTTAAAGCTAAAACAGGAACACCTTTCTCCATCCTCATTTACAGCAACAGCAGGGATATCAGGGTGACCATGGCAGGGGCAGATGGCAGAACACTGCTTGCTGCAGGCACAGCTGATGCAGGTGAGCACCACCTGTAATCCAGCACCACTGTCATCCTTGTCTTAACTCCCAACAGCACCTGCGGAGGCAGAGAGGTAAAGCTGCTGCATCCAGACACAAAAAAGCACAAAAATCTCTGGGGAAAAAAGTACAAATCCCTTCTGGATCCCAAATTCAGTATTTCTATATGAAAAGGATTTATGCTGCAGTGTTTTTTCTTCTCTAAGATGTAGCTCTTAACAGATGGGAATGAACAGTTTGAAATTAAACTGTATCCTGCTGAGTTTCTAGATGCCTTTTTACAGCACTGTGCTCTGGGCCACATCATCAGCATTCACACTTTTTGGGAAGTAGTTCTTAGCTGCTCAAATAAATTTTACTAAAATGCAGTTTCTGCTATTGATGCTGCTTTCCCAAGATGTCAGATGTCAGCATTTCCACAAACTGTCCACTGGTAAGGAGTGACTAGAGCTCAGAGGTGTTGTGCTATGCTCAAGTTTGTGATTAGCCTATGGGGAATGAAAATGTATTTCAGGAGTGGCAAGTCTGTCAAACAGCTCATTATCAGAATGGATAAAACACTTGAGAAGTAATTGCAGTGAGTAAAATGCCTAAAATAGGTAAACTGCTCCTCAGGCTCATTGCGAGCTTATGTCATGAGATAGGAGGCCAAAACCTGCCATCCCATGAGTCGTTGCTGTCATCAGAAGAACACAGATGTCATGCAAAGAGAAATCATTTAGGAACATCTTGCATTTGCTCTTGAGCCATCTGATTAATTTAAGTAAGCAGGTTAGTAAGATCTTTCCTTCTGATTGAGAAAATGAGAAATAGTCAGTGCTTGGTTGCTCCTTAAATGGTACCTTTCATTCTGGTGGCACGTTAACTCAGAGGTCATGCTCAGGTGTAAGGGTGCTTTCACTGTATATTTAGGATGATACAACTTTTCTATCTACTCAGTGGCTCCTGATCATTTTCTATAGTGTTTTAGGAAGCCATTTTGTCATGGCAATTTGCTGATGGGTGTCAGAGGTGAGTGGTACCATGCAGACAGAAAGCATTCCCTTCATTAGATTGCAGTGGCAAGTGCTTGTGGGGGCAGAGCATGCACACTCCTGCTTACTATTGCTGTGAGCCACGTGGCAACCAGCTTGCACCCTGGAACCAAAGATTTGTCCATTAGATAGCTTTCAAACAGCTCTCATTTGCCATAGTGCCCCTAAAAGTAGCTCAAGATCTGACAGGGCACCAGCTATGGGCTTCATCTAAGGCACTGCCATGTCCACCTAAGCTGCAGCTCCCATGAGGCCGAGGCTGACCCGCTCCTCGCTCACATCCTTTGTGCGCATCCATGTGCTCAAGGGAGTGCTGCAGCTAGGCTGGGGACATTCTTCATGGGAACAACACATGAGAGTTGGAACTGCTGAACAGAGCCAGGTCTGCCTGGTGCCCTCAGGTCCCTCTGGAGCTGGGAGCAGACATTTGCACATCTGGCTGACAATGCCAAATCAGGTCTCCTGGAGCATGGACATGAGCATTGGCCCCAGCCTTCAGCTGTAGCACTGCATGCTGCAACAGTCACGTAAGACATTTTAATGCATATGGCCTTGCTTTCAAACATGCCCTGATTTTACAGATAAGTTTTGTTCCCTGGTCTGGCCTACTCCTGCACAGTACAACTAGGCCCTCACCATGCCTTGAGTGAGGTGAAAAGCTCAAAATTCACCTTTAATGCTTTACACTGAAGTGAGCTGTGTTTTCTCAGATAGTCCTCAAAAAACCGAGGAGAAAGGACTCGGGTGTTTCTTCTAGCAAAAACTGCTCGTGGTTAATGATAGATTTTGTGTAACAGCCAAAGGAGAAATGATAATGATTCTGTATGTCAAGTGAAGTGGAAAAAATCAGGGAGGTTTGAGTGAGATTGCAATTCTTCTACAGAAGAAAAGGCGACTAAAAGTATCCAATTTAGGGAAGCAAAGAGATAGAATACAGAAAAGCAAATTCAATCTGTCTACTTCACAAGAAAGCCCTGGAGTTAGAGAAGAAATTTCTGCCTGATATATATAACAGGATCTGTGCAGCACTGTAATTTTCGGGTTCTTTACACAAAATATTTCCCTCTTGTGTCTTTCCAACTAGACTGAGACACATCAAATAACACTAAATACATATTGCCTTTGTTTTTTATTCTTTTCTGCATTGCTTGATGATAGTGATAGATGAATAATGAGGAAGCTGATTGTGAGCCAGCAATTAAACAAATACACATTGCATCTTCAAGAGAAAAGAAGATGGGGGATAAAAGGTGAATCAGATGGAGCACTCCAGAAAAAAAAAAACCAAAACAAAAAACCAACCAACCAAGAACCAGAGCAAATAAGTGATAGCCTGAATTATCGAGTTTTCTGCCGGGCTGTTGGGATCCACTCCAGCTAGCTATGGACCCTTGCCCACACGATAATTCCTAGACGAAAGTAAAAGATTGAGAAGCGCACTTCGCCACGTGAGAAACGTTCTCCTTTATTCCAAGAGACACACCAGGTGGACGAATCCATGGGAGAAAGAGGGCATTCCCCAGTGGCAGGGGACTTTTATACCCCAGGGAATGGGGACAGAGGGAGAGGTCCACAGCCAATGGGATACCAGTGAGGAGTGGCGAGGGGAGGGTCTCTTCACCCAGGAACAGACCACCAGGGTGTACTGAGGTGAGTGAGGGAAAGACCATGTGATGGGGGAAAGGGATAACAAACCATGTGATACAACATAAGCTATTCAATGCAACATAAAGACTACTCTGTGCAAATTCCCAATNATAAAGACTACTCTGTGCAAATTCCCAATCACCCAGTGCAAAAGAACAACTAAATAACTATTTAGTGCAACACAACACAGCAGAATACATATGATTTACAAATGTGCCAAAACAGAAATTACTGAATCAGAAATTGCCAAAAAGGATTCACTGAGGATGACGATGGATTACTGGAAAGGTGTAATTCTCTGTGCTCTCCTGATGGTATATACATCTAAAGAAAGAATGGCAGCATTTTCAAAACAGAAGTCAGAACAATTGCAAAATTAATCACTAACCTTTCATTTTCTTCATTGAGCTACTTAGTGTTTTAACAAAATAAGTCATTTACACAGGACACTGGGTAGAAAGCTTCTTTTTGAGAAGAAAACCTTGTGTACATGGATTCATTTATCACAAGATTACAGTAATTCAGTGGGTTTAAATTAAGGGTTAACTGATTAACTCATGTAGAATCCCTTCCCAGAAGACTGTGGTAAACAGAATTATTGACAGCAACAAGCATCTGTTTTTCTCTTTGTGAATCTGAAAGATTTGAGTAATTCCTATTATCGATCTGATCTTTCACTTACATTGGACAGAGATAAACCAGCAAATAAATTCCATGCTTGCTGGAAAACTTCAGTTTATACTCTGTATTGTGCAAGTACCCATGTATCATGCATGTAGTATATGCACACCCAGTACATATGGAATTTAAACAGTGCTATATAAAGTGATGGCTTTAATGTTTTAAAATTTCTCACATAAATGGTTTATGCCTCATAATTCACAGTGCAAAAAGTAAGAATGTATGGTGCTGAAAGGATTAAACAAAAAAATTGTTAAAAATGTAGCTGAGAGAAACTACAACACCTGTAAAGATTTTATATTAATTTGAAAAATGAAAAAGTCATTCAACCACTGAAAAATGTCCATTTTAGCATATGAAAATGTACAACCTCTTCTAGA
>VYZP01049349.1:1447-11706 GCA_013400635.1 Hypocryptadius cinnamomeus | reverse complement strand
TATCCAACCTAAACCTCCCTTGACACAACTTTCTGGTCCTGTCACTGTCACCAAAGAGCAGAGATCAGTGCCTGCCCCTCCTCTTCCCCTCACCAGGAAGTTGTAACTGCAGTGAGGTCTCCCCTTGGTCTCCTCCCGGCTAGAACAGACCAAGAGACCTCAGCCACTCCTCACACGGCCTCCCCTCCGGACCCTTTACCATCCTCACTGACTGCCTTTGGACACACTCCAATAGTTTAATGTCTTTCTTTTGTTGCAGTGATCAAAGCTGCACACAGTATTCAAGGTGAGGCCACCCCAGTGCAGAGCAGAGCAAAAATTTCTTGCACAGTAGCAATTATAACTGTATTGCAACTGTCAGACTTTAAATACAGATAAAAACTAAGACAAAATTTAGAGGTCTACTGATGAATAAAGCCTGAATTCTACCTAAAATATTTTGCTTTGTGTCTGTTACTGGCTGCCTATCAAATCTTAAAGGCAATAAATTACAATATCAGATACAGGAAATTTTGTCCTCTAGCTCCTTCAGTGTTCTGCTTCTGCATAGTGTGTCTTTTCCCCACACAATATTTCTTAGTTGAGGGTATGTTTTTTGTAAGGCTTTCGTTTTTATTTTTGTTAATTTTTTTAGTAGGTTTTTCCCCCCTGGTCATTTTTCAAGCAGCCATTTATTTATATTTTTTTCTAACATATAAATTACATATATTTACACATAAATTTTGCATCTAATCTTTCTCTAATATTTCTTTCCTAGTTTGCACTACCATAAATCCCTTAGAAAGACAGTAGGAAAAACACAACTATTTCATTGCTAAATATTTCAATATTTTCCATGTCCTCTGCTTATACAGGGAAAGACAGAAGCTGTAGCTAGGTATCTTGTCTTCAGAGTCAGTACTTTCTGTACTTTGTTGTAATTGTGCACAGCTGTGAGATATTAAAGAACTTTCATGACCCATTTTTGCCTGTGACCAGTTCTAGTTGGTGTTGGGGAGGGCTTCTGGGAGGCTCTACTTTTTCTGCATTCACTTTCCTCGCTCCCTACAGACTCCTGTATCCTCTTAGATGTGGATCTTTGTTATCTCTGTTTTTTTATTGGAGTCACTTCTTTTCTCAAGGTCACAGCTATTCTTCTTTTGGCTGTGTGCTACTGTTATATACACTTTCTGCCTTCCTAATAAGATTTAGACCTTACACAAGATAATTTTAGCTGAATTCATTTCAGCTTGTACTGAAAAATAATAGTAGAAAAAACCCCTGAGCACACCCAAAAAGTAACAGAGGCAGAAAAAGCTGTTTAAAGCATAGTTAAAGCTTCAAATTGAAGTTGTCTATACTTTTTCTGCAAACTTGGCACAACAATGTAGGCCCTTCTGGGCTTCAGTCACATTCCTCCCAAGGGAATAAACATTTCCTTAGAATTGCTGTTGTCTCCAGATGAGAAATGCTCCCTCTTTTCTTGCACATCTTACTCTCACACTTTCTTTAGCCACGTGTCTCTAATAGAGTTTTCTCATTATAAATTAAGAACTACAGCGCTTCTTCATTTTGCTAATTTATTTCCTTCCACTTGACTATGCAACTGTGTAAAAGTTACAATTACTCTGGATTTAAGTGTTGAATTAGTATTTGAACACTCCTATTATATGGGAAAGGGAGTAGAATAAATGGGAAATTAACACCAGATTTGGTGCTTTTATGTAGTTTTACCAAGGCCTTTATTTTAGATTTATTTCATTATCACATTTTGTTGAAATGTATGCATTAGGAAATGGAGAAGTATAGTTCAGCTTACCTTACTTTGCAGTAGGCTGCACTTCAATATACTGTAAAGAAAGTTTACACACAAACACAATAACAAAATAGAATTTTATGGGAATATATACCAAAGAGTTTAGCACAATGTGGATGAACTAGATTCCATTTACTTACACTGGGATATAGATTGGCAAGGAAGACGAATATTGGCCCCCAAGAGAGATGTTAGAAGATGAGAGACTGTCCTGCATTTTTGCACTGTGATGATTTTCCTAGTTTATTGATCTCTTATCTAGCCTAGATAAAACATTTATCACAGATTTGAAAATCCATAAATATAACTCAAAAACACGGCAAAAAAAAAAAAGAAAATAATGTAGAAAACAGGCTATGCAACATTCTGCTTCAAATTTCCATTGAAATTCTGCTTGTAGCGAATACAGGAATGCCGATTTTTTTAGAAAGACCAACAATGCTTTTATTTTCATAAATGTGACAGATAAGAGGTATACAGGGACTGATTATGACTTCCATGCTGATTTGTTTTCTCTGCTGCAGAGCCCCAAAGAGCTAAAAGTCAGACACAGAATAGTACATGAACTTTTGACATGTAGCATGTTGAAGGCATGTTGGTAAAAAGATGACCCATTGGATTAGGAAATATGGTGGTGCATACTGCAGCCCTTGAGAATAATGGCATGGCTGAACCTGGCTCGCACCTTTGGATGTTGCATGGTTATGGAATCATAGAATAAGGTTGGAAAAGACCTCTGAAATCATTGAGTCCAGCCATTAACCCAGCAATGTTCACCAATAAACTGTGTCCCCGGGTGCCACCTGCCACGCATCAGGCAAGGTCAGCTGCAGAAGGTTGTTCAGGGTCATGTCCAGCTAAACATTGAATATTTCTGATGATGAAGTCTACACACCTTCTTTCTCTAAGCTGCCTTTGTCAGTATCAAACCACTGTCACAGTAGAAGTATATTAATCTCTTATAACAGTATTGTGGTTTAGGAATGGTATTCCTTGGTGTAGTAACCCCACCACAGTGTGCTGCTCAATTCCCCTGCGGCGGGCTGGAGAGGAGAATTGGAGGCAAAAAAGGTAAAGAGCATGTTTTGATGTAAGAACAATCCACCAAAACCAAAAATGAAATAAGGAAACAAGAAGTAACAGCAAAAATGATAAGACGTTGTACAAGGCAGGTGAACAATTCACACGCAATTTGCTCACCACATGGAGCCTGGCAATACCCAACCACCCACTAAGCCATGCAACACCAAAGACAGCCCTTGCCCCATCCCTGGAAAGTGACATGAGGTGGCATAGAATAACCTCTGGGTCCTAGCCATGGCTACTATTGGCTACTGGAAAAATTAACCCTGTCCTGGTTTGGAATCAGGAAAAAGGGTTTGGAAAAGACTTTGTCATTTGAGTCCCAAGCATGGCTGTGTTTCAGTGCTAGCAATTTAAAAGCAAGTAGAATCCAGCAGTTGGTGTAATGTCTAAGGCACAGTATTATGTGTATATGTCAAAATTGTTATAATTATTTCCTTTGGTTGTTTCCCTTATCTGTTACTTATTTAGCAAACACATCTAGTATTCTAGCAGCATAGCATACAATGTAACGTAACCTAACAAGAAAATATTTTTATTCCCTTTGTCCATCACTTACTTCCATGTATGTCACAATTCTACTTGGTCTGTGTAGGAGGGACTATGAGTTCAGTAAGCTGCCACGAAATGCCCCCTAATGACTTGAAAGTTTAAGACAGAATCACTGTTAATTTTTGGAATATTAATTCATGGCTCACTTTTGCCATGAGTAATGCATTTGCCAAAAGTAAATGCATTTGACCTGCTGCTGAAGAGGAAGTTCATTGTTGGTTAAGTAATATTCCAGTGAATAATCTTCTAAAATACTACACATCCAACAGTATGTTATTTTTAATAGAAAGCTACCAGCAAATATGTTCGTAAAATCACATTCAACTCTTTGATCATCTTGGGAGACTATGGATGACTGGTTTATTTCCATACACATATTCTGAGCTTCTACACCTAGACTGCTTGTCAAAATCTGGGGCAAAGAGAGATAATTTATAGCTGTTCAGAGTTTATACACCATGAGCAATCTTCTTGGGGTGGCAAGATGTCAACTATCACACCTTAATAAAAACAGCCTGCTGTACCCAGCTGCTTAGGATGGCCTTAGGAGAGCTAACACATTTCTTGGTGTTTTTATATGTTCACTGGAGCTAAATGCTGTGTATGAAGTTTTTACAGGAAGAGTGTATTGTTGCATATGAGTTTCTGGTTCAGAAACTGCAGCAGGCAGGCACCTCTCACAGGAGACAATAACATAAATGAAGCAGAACCATCAATGATCAGCACTTGCCTAATCTACCCTTGCTTACACAGTCCTAAACAACTTGCTAAAGTAACTGAGGCTAGGCTGATTAGCATGAGATGCTGATGCAGCCTGAAATCTTTGTTTTGGTAGCACCGGGGTGGCACTTTGTGATGCTGTTATAGGAATAGCACTATCTCAGGGTATGTTTGTTGTATCTCATTACCTCTTTATTTACTGTTTGAACTTGCTCTTCAACTGCTGATGAGGGGAAGAAAAGCCAGGGGTAAAAAAACAAAAAAAAAAACAAAAACTTTATTTCTTTTTCTTGGAAGGGTTTACTTCCAGCATAGCACTCATTAAAAAAAAAAAAAAAAAAAAAAAAAATAAAAAAAAGAGAGAGAGAAATGGAAAAGTCAAAGACTACAACAAAAAATCCAGAAGGTATGCTAGTTAATACCCTACTGTTTTGTCACCTATTTGTAAGCAAGACTCTGCATCATTTATTGCAGTTAGAGTGAGGTCACCTGCAATAGTTTGCAACAGTTATCTTTGAAAAATCACTTTCTAAAAATAACGAGCTTATGGTTCCTTTCTATAGAAACAAAGCAATGAAATCTTTCTTAAGATTCTGTCTTAAGAAAAAATCCTAATAGTGTGTATTTCCAGCTGGAAAACATGCTGAGCCTGGCTCAGGTGTAAAAAGTTAGCAAAAACTACTGACTGACAGACACTGTAATGTCTTCTGTGTATCTGAGACATCATTTTCCCTGCAAGAGCCACAACTCACCTATACTCATTTGTCAAGTGTTTTGCCACTGCCATGCTACCTCCTTCAGTATTATCCTCCAGTTAGATTACATCACCCACATCCCACACTTCAGGCTCCTATCTGTGGCAGGAAAATTTTATAAGCATCTCAGTCCCTACAGTTGTTCTTTTGGAATCCATTGTATTTCTAGTCTATCAGCTCTGTGCTTTAGTCTTGGATTTCAGTGAGGGTTGAACACGAGGGTGTTCATATATATATATATATATATATATGTGTATATATATATATATATATATAGTCATTCTTCACACATGCTAATTAAAGGAATGCTCATCTAAATAGATTCTTGTCTGTGTTCCTTTCAGAGAAACAGCTGAAGAATATGTTTGGTGCAGGTAGCTCCATGTGCACCCTGCAGAGCAAGCTGCAGGTTGAGCTCTGGGCTGGCAGGAGCCCAAGACAAGAGATGGGAAACTATGGATGACCTTTTCCATAACAAAGGGCCTGGGGACCTGGGGCTGGCCAGGGAACAGGACATGCAGGGACAGCAGGAGCTGATGAACCCAAAATTTCCTGTGCTTGGACTGTTTAATATCTTCACTGATTATTTGGATGAGGGCATTTTATCTACCAGCAGCAAATTCGGAGAAGTCACCAAGCTGGGAGGGAGTGTCAATGTGCTGGAGGGTAGGAGGGTTCTGCAGAGGGAAAGGCAGGACAAATGGGTTGAATCCAACAGTGTGAAGTTTAACAAGGCCAAGTGCTGGGTCCTGCACTTTGGCTACAACAACCCCATGCAGCACTACAGGCTGGGACAGAGTGGCTGGACAGTGCCCAGGCAGAAACAGACCACAGAGAATTGACTGACACAGCTGAGCATGAGCCAGCAGTGCCCAGGTGGCCGAGAAGGCAAATGGCATCCTGGTCTGTACCAGCAATAGTGTGGCCAGCAGGAGCATGGCAGGGATTGTCCCCCGCTATTTGGCACTGGTGAGGCCACACCTCGAGTGCTGTGACCAGTGCTGGCACCCTCAGTTTAGGAAGAATGTTGAGATAATTGAGTGCATCCAGAGAAGAGCAACAAGGCTGATGGGGGTCTAGAGCACAAGCCCTATGAAGCTGAGGATGTTTAACCTGGAAAAAAAGAGGCTCGGGGGTGATCTTATCACTCTCTACAGCTTCCTGAAAGGAGGGTGTAGCCAGGTGAGAATTGGTCTCGTCCCAGGCAGCCACTGGCAGAAAGAGAGAACACAGTTTTCAGCTGCACCAGGGAATGTTTATGTTGGGCAGTTTAGGAAAAAATTCTTCACTGAAAGTGGGATTGGGTACTGGAATGGTTTGCCCAGAGAGGTGATGGACTCACTGTCTGTGGAGGTGTACAAAAAAGACTGGATGTGGCATTCAGTGCCATAGTTGATAAAGTGGTGTTAGGTCACAGTTTGGACTTGATTATCTCAAAGGTCTTTTTCAACCTAGTTAATTCTGTGATTCCATGGCTGTGAGGGTAAAAAAGCCCTGGAGTTCCTTTGTTCAGGGCGCCTCCTCGGAGACACCATCTGGAGCTGTTATTTTATTATTTAGTTATTGCATCACAATTGCATTATTTTAAGGGTCTGGACACCTTAGACTCTGCTATGGAAAACCTGGGGTTGAGCTGGTGTGGAAACCCAGTCTGCCTGTGCAGGCTGTGGGGTGTGTAGCTGTGAAGTGGTGTGGTCCCATCTCGGGGGGTGTGAGACAGACTGCCAGAGCAGTTCCTGCCTGGATGGGCAGGGAAATGTCCTTAATGCCACTGCCTTGGGATCTCCCCTGAAGTCACACACACCAGGGCAGCAGTGAGGAGTCTGAGGTTGTGTGGACAGAACATAGACCTGAGAGCCAGGGAAGGGCAGGAACTGTCCCCTTTCCTTGGCACTCATCAGACCACAACAGGATACGCTTCCAGTATCCAATCTTCCCAGTGGAAGAAAAACATATATCTGAGCTGGCAGTACTTCAGGGGAGACCCCCCAAGGCAGTGGGGTGGAATTCCTCATGCCACAGGGCAGGGCTGTGGGACTGCGACTGAGACTGGTTTAGCTGGAAGAACAGTTTTCGGCAAGAGAAAGTAACTTCTCTAATGGTGTTTAGCATTTAATTTGTAGAAGTGTTTTTCCTTTCTAAAAGAAGAGTTAAATTACAACAAGATACACTTAAGAAAATATTAAAGGATTACTTAAAGATCTAAAAATAGGGTTTTGAGAAATATGTCTGTATGTATTCTGCTGAACTTTGGGATGGGCAATAACAAAATAACCGGCTTTTAAAAAATTATACAGTTTCTGAAAATAATAAAACCCAATAAATATTCATGCTTCCTGTGGAAAGTTGAGAGTTTCCATGACTTTGATGGAGGGGTGTTTTTTGTTGTTGATTTGTTGTTTTCACTTTAGTTAAAGAACTTTATCCATTTTATTTAAGTTTTGTCTTGATGTGATTTTATGCAATACAAAGTAATTTTCAATTGGAAACTGAAAAAATAGATTAATAGAATTTTAAATGTTACTTTTCAGTGTTGATGAAGACTTGTTGATGAAAATTTAGGTGAACTTATAGGTGATAGCTAAGAATATGTGATAATTTTTGCAAATTCAAATGATATTCTTTAATTCTGACCTTGCTAGGCCATGCATTTCCATGGAATGTTAAGCTACAGTTGTCTGACCAGCTTTGCTCTGTGTCCTCAAGCTCTTACCTAACAACTTTGCATTACACCCAATCCTACAGATCTGAAAACTGCAATATGTTAGACTTGGATTCACTGGGCAAAAACCTCAAATAATCCTATCATTGGATAACTGTCAATACCTCAGTTTTTTAATGACTATGCTGCTTTATTTACTTCAGTCATGAGTTAGCTGCAGAACCAATGTCAGACTGTGATCTGAGTCAGCTCTGATCTTTGCTGCAGTGTGATTATTCTGATCCTAATCTAAACCAATTCATTTTGATGTAGTGTCTAATCTTACCAAGCTCCTGTTAGAGAAATCAATTTAACTAAACCTAATTTAATTATACTAAGTTTTTCTTAGAATTTATTGTCCTTAATTTAATCCTAATATTGCTGGTGTATAAGTTATTGTTTATTTGACCCAGGTATGGTGAACTGCTTCACTTTCTTTGGGGTTGTTTTTGATTTTTTGGGGGTTTTTGTTTTTTTTTTTTCCTAAATTACAATATCCTAAAGATGAAGAAAACAGCTGGCCTATTAATATACCATGCAGGAAGTTAAATATGCGTTGCCTGAAAA
The DNA here is from genome assembly GCA_013400635.1 of Hypocryptadius cinnamomeus. Classification (NCBI taxonomy): domain Eukaryota; kingdom Metazoa; phylum Chordata; class Aves; order Passeriformes; family Zosteropidae; genus Hypocryptadius; species Hypocryptadius cinnamomeus. The sequence goes on along the minus strand of VYZP01049349.1, from coordinate 3,533 downwards.
TGGTTTGTTGTTGCACAGAAATGCTGAGAAAACATATAAAGCAAAACTTTTTCTGTAAACTGGAACTTGAAGGTAGGTCATTTGAAACACAAATAGGAGGGATGGAAGCAGACAAGCCTCAATCACATGAAAGAATGATGATGGAGTAATTGTATACTTTTGTGTACTTACTGTTGTACTGCTTCATGTTTTTATAGAGGCTGTGCAACACATTCTACTTGACATAGTACTTACCAACCCTCAGTAACTGAAAGAATATATATTCATTTTGTGAAATCTGTCTTGCATTTTACAGTAAAAATATTCAGTTTGTTAAAATTATTTTCCCTAAAGTGTGGGGGTTTTTGTACTGGAGATATTGTTAAAGAAAACATAAGTTTGGAAGCAATATTTTTAGTTTTTTGTTGATCGCTTCTGTGTGTATTTACAGATGACCAGTGGTTAGCAGTAGGTTATTCATTCATTTTTCTTGACAGAAAATTCAAACAACAGGAATTGATTCTGGATCTTCGTGGTTTGTCATCACAGAGTAGTTCCTCCATCTTTTGCTGAGTTACATACTGTATTTTGAATTTTAGATTGATCCCTATCACAAACCAAAATGAAAAAAAATCTATAAATAAGGAAGATATTTCATTCTGCAAATATTTATGTTCTAACACCCAATTTTTTAAAGGAGATAGAAATGTGCTGTTGCATTCTGTTATTTCAGTAGAAAACTAAAGACTTGTGGGTTTTTTTCCTGGCTTTATTTATTTGTTTACTTATTATATGGTTGGTTGCTTTTAGTTTTGCATTTTTTTCCCAGAGCAACTATGCTGCTATGAATGAAAAACTAGGTGTGTACATGGGAGACCTTGCTAAGTGGAGAAGACAGAAGAATGGTTGAATACATTTCTTACTGTGGTGTGTACAAGATGTGAGCCCTACAGAAAATTTTGAAGCTTTCTAAAAACCTGTCAGTTTCTGAAAAATGCAAGAAATTATGGTTTTTTTCACTGGAATTTCATCTAATATACTGGGCATAAGCTCAAAGAGTAATACACTATGTAGCTGTTTATTTGCTCTTTGATCTTGAGGATGAATCTCTGTGCAATTCAGCACAACATTGCATATTGTAAAAACCAGTTATTATCATGTGTCTTGCACTTATTTTTTAAGTACTATATTTTTTAGGCATCTCCAGATATTAGTAATTTGTTAACTGCAAGTAGATGTGGACATATCAAAATAGAACAATGATAGTCTTTCCAAATACCAAGAAAAACCCCTGGAATTAGTTAGATAGATTACTCTGGGAAAGTCTTTGTACAGAAACAGATCTGACTTGCCCAAACACCTTCAACATGTGTCTGTGGATGGGGATGAACATCTCTTTTACTGTGGAGTGCCTTCAATTATCAGATTGGGATGGCATTGTTGTTTGCCCTTCAGACAAAAGACAATGATTAATTAATTTTTTTTCATGCAGTCATCCCACCAATAAGCTATGAAATTCTCTGCTGCTGAGTCCAACTTTATCTGTCCTGATAAGAGGACAAAAAAAATTTCAAAATCCTTGTGGTTATCCATTAGAAAAATTCTGACAGTTCTGAACATTTTTGAAAGAATATACTGTATTTTCTTCTCTTCACTCACCTGCTCTGGTATCACTGTGGGGAAAGTACAGTATATTCTGTCATTTAATACTTGAAGAAAAGGCCCTAAAAGAACAGAACCCAGCATAACTAAGGAAAAACAGATTGTTTAAATGATGGAAGAAACACCACAAACAGAAGCAGGATGAAAGATATGGGTGCTAGCTATATGTGTAATGCAAGAACAAGTAAGTGCAGCAAAATAAAATTTGATTCAGAATCTGTGATATTAGGCTGTATCCAGCAGAAGGCCTAGGAAAGTCCAGCTCCTGTGTGGTACACTGATAGACTGATACTCATTTTATTGCTCTCTCTCTAACAATAAAAGCAGTAAGCATGCTTTCTTCTTATGTTTTTGATCCTCTATACTCTTTGCACTGAAAAACCACCACTGTTCTAAGCCATAACCAAGACAAATACATACAGCTCTGCTTTTGGCTCATGTGGGA
>VYZP01049348.1:0-12618 GCA_013400635.1 Hypocryptadius cinnamomeus | reverse complement strand
ACCAGAAAAGGGCTTTTTAGAAAATTATAGCTGTTGAATATCGAGATTTCCTATAATGAAGTTTTTCAAGTCTTATTAATAACATTTATGTAGGTAGAGCCACATGCGCTATGACCTTCTTGCAAATCCAGCTCTTCAAGTTCTTCTTGCAGATCAGCTCTTCAGTAGATTTAGGCCCTTTGTAGTCTGCAAGAAGCTGTGAGCTGGCTCATTTCAGAGCTTTTTTTCTTTTGCAATTGGCCCAGGTCATCTGGGACATTCATAATGCTCATTTGAGCAGGTCATTTCTACAGAAATCCTTGCATTTCTTTTCCTTTGGGGATCAGGGGAGTTTCTACCACTCAGTATCTCTGGCAGGATTAGAAATGCCAGTTCAGTTTCATTCAGGTCACCAACCACGACAGGAGAGAGCAGAAACGGTGAGAGCTCCTACCTTCTGCTGGTACATTTCCACACCTCAGGGTGTGTGCCCTGGGCATGGGNNNTCAGTGTGTGTGCCCTGGGCATGGGCATCTTCTCCTATGATATGCTGGTGGTTTCACTTGAACTGAAAAGAGAATGACATATTTCAGCAAAACTTAGGGGTGGAAGAATGAAAGAGGACAAAGGAGAGCCAAGACAGATTTGTGGAGAGTTTTGTTGGGACTGGTGTAGGACCGTATTGATCAGGTGTAGTTGGTGATCACTCAGGCCAAATTCATCACTGGAGCCCTTTTTTCAAAGTGGAAGTCTGATATTATCATAACTCTAGAAGGTACACTTAGAAAATAAATTATTTCAGACAATTAGTAGATGAGAGGAATTTTTGGGGGGAAGGAGAATAAGTAAAGTTGTAGTTAGAAAACAACACAGCAGATTACATGCTAGTTGCAGCTATTCCCTAATCCTTTCACTGCAGAAATAACTGGGGATCCCACAAAGATCAGTGCATACATCCTGGCTTTTTCTAATCTATAATGAGTAATGCTGTCTGCAATTAGAGCAAAGGGAATGCTGCTACCTCTCACTTGTAAAATTCCAGTTAATGTTCAAAGAACAGAAAGTCATATGTTTTTAGGCACTGATTGTGTACTGTGAGTAACAGAGAGGTAACAGCCTCGGGCATATCCAAGGAGCCAAAAGTCAGCTGTGTAACTTCAAGTTTGCAACAGAGTTGCAGCAATCTTCAGCACTAAATAGTTTTGATGAAATAGCTGTTGAACTGCCTGCATTTGTCTTGCATACTTGATTAAGAAGTGTTTATATATTCAGAAACTGTTTTAACAGCACCTGAGAGGAATAGAGCTGTGTTTTGTGTCTTTCTCTCAAAAACTTCTACAAAATCCATTAACAAATACGGAATGACTGAGAAAACATAAGTCAATTCACTAAAGAGTTTCCGGAGTTGACAGTAGGCTATTTTTAAACATAATCATTTTCATTTCAAATAAAATGTGCAGCTCCTTTTAACATATTAATTTTAGAAGCAGGTTGCATTGCTGCTCTTAGGGAGTCACTTCTTCTCCAACTCTCTTAATTTAGTCCAGACACAGGTTCCTACTAGCGTTAATTATTTTCGCATTTTGTTCTGCATTNNNATTTTCCCATTTTGTTCTCCATTGTTCTTAAGCTCTAAATTCTGTCTTGATACCTCCACAATTCTTCTGTTTTGTTGGCTGCTCACAAACTAAAACTTTGGTCTTAAAAATGTGTGTTTAACAAAAGATCTGTTTGACTCTTGCTGGTTATTTCTCCTTTAGTTAGAATGAGCTGATAAGGACATGGAGCCCAGTGTGATCCCGGTGTGACCCATCCATGATTGCTGGTTGGCTTTCTGTCTTACCATCCCTCAGCATTATTTAGAATACATCTTTGCTATGCCTTTTACTATTTAGCAGACTGCTAAGTCTGGATTTTAGAAGAGTAGTCAATGTAGCCCCTCCTGGTCCTTTTTTTAAACTTTCATAGATCTATGATTCCTCTACATTTGCATTTTTCATTTTAATTGTCTTAATAATGTTCAATTGAGCCTGTTATGTCTCAGGCTCAGAGGAATAGTGCTGCATAAATATTAAAAGAACAGATTCAGCCACTTCTGCAGTTCATCTATTGAAATTTGGACATTTTACAGCCTTCAAAATGCTTAAAATGGAAAATAAAAATCCTTTTTCTTACTCATAAAAACAAAGATACCTATTTCCCCTCCTATTCTTTGCATCCTTCCAGTGATGCAGGCACTGGTATCCTGTTATCCCAATATGACTTTTCCGTATTCTTCCAGTGTGTACATCATAAATGAAGAGGTAAACAAAAAACCCCCTGTGAGAACTGGACAGAGACTCTGCTTTTTGAGCAAAACCTTTATCTTTATAGCAATACAATCAAAGTGAGGCACCTCAGAAATCATGCTGCAGTTCCTTAAATCATCTGCTTTGTTATCCTTTGCCTTCTCAGACATTAAGTGTTTTTCTTCTCCCACATTCCATCTTCCATACAAGTTTGGTTAGTGTTGATTAGTATTGATTTAGATATTTTGATAATCTGCTTAAAATCAGGGGAAAACATTCATTTTATAAAACAGTGGTACTTTGAATACTCTGCAATTCAGGTTATGTAAAAAGCACTCCTAAGATTACATTTCATTAGGCTAAACAGTAAATACAGCTCTGTCTTTCTGTAAAATTCAGTTTGCAAACCTTGTTTTCTCCTATTAATACATTATCTATTTTTAGAGAAGAAAGCCATTACTCCTTATTGTTCCATCCTCCCACTTAGTGCTGTAAAATGCAAATAAAAATATTGTTCTTTCAGGTATGAAAAGCTTTTGGCAAAACCCTCAAGCGAGGTGAATCAGTGCATCCTCTTTGAAGCCAGTAGAGCTGTTCTACTTTATACCAGCTAGAGTTGTGATCCAGCAGATTAGTTGCTTTCTTTGGGGCTAAAGCTTCATGGAGTCTGGACTATCTCTCCATTTAATTCACAGAAAAGTTTCAAAACCTCCTTCTGAGGATTTGCAGTTACCTGCATTGAAGCACCAGCTATAAGTAGGGATCAACTTCTTCACCCCTTTCAGTTCATTCTTGAAAAAATGTCATTTACTCTGCAATATTTATTTCATACTTGGTAGGCTGGTAGGAAATTTCAGTATGTCCCCCCAGTATAATTACAACTGCTTTTTTTCCTGTTCCTCCAGGGAGTGCTTCCTAGGGACATGCAGACAATAAGTCTCATCTAAGGTTCAGTGAAAATATTTGAGTAGGTTCTGCCAAGAAACTAGTATTTCAAGATATTTTGAACATAAAAGCCATTCCAGGGAAAACTGATCCCACAATAGGACACAGAGCTATTTTTAAAATTGCCTCAGGCTTTGCAGCTGGAGTTTTATTTGTTTTTGGTGGGCTTTTTTATTAATATTCCTTGACATTTTAAAGATAAGTCCTGTGCATGAGCATTCTACAGAATAGTCCTGCAAAAGTCAACACTTCCAGGCACTACTTCACAGCAAAGCTACTAAGCACAGGTTTTATCCATGTCTATCATTATTCCACAATAACAGAGTCACTAAGATCTGTCTGGGTTTTGTTGACAAAATGCCAACACAGAGAACCTCAAGCTGCACAAGTAATGTTGTTATTGCCAAGGTTCAAAACAGCAGAGATGTGAAAGACTTGAAGATGTGCCCATGTACTGCAAGGCTCTCTTTTTTCTAACTGTCCCTGTGCATCTTTGCCTTGCCTAGATTCTGAAATTGTATAAATGTAAAAAATATTTACCCAGATTCTGGAATTATTCTTGATTGAAATTGGTATCTAAATCACTCAATCCTTCTTCATTTTTCTTGGCTTGTTTCTCTTTTTCCATCCTGTGATCTCCAAGCTGGGTCGGTGTTTTTAACTTCACCTTTTTAGACTCTGTCACTGGATTCAGAAGAGTATGTTCTCCCTGCTCCTAAAATCATCAGTTTGATTTCACTGGGAGCAGGCCTTACCCTGGGAAGGCTACACTTTTGAACAGACAAAGACTCAAGGTTTGTATCCAGTCGTCTGGTTTTCAGCCATTCACTTGAATCAGAAATCATAATTAAGATCAAAAAACTACCTTGAGAATCATTTTTCCATCTAGGTACTTGTATGTCCCACTGTTGCCATAATTTGTAAGTGCTTCCCAAGGTTTTAAAAATAGAAAGAACAAAATGCTCTCCTACTTTCTTACCCCCTCCTTTATTTTCCAAACCCTGTGAAAAATAGCTTACTTTGGAAGGATTTACTTTGCCTGCCTTATTTGCTTCTTCGCCTATGCAAAGAATTTGCAGAGGGAAAGATGCCTTGCAGAAATGGGTCCTGCAGAAATGCTACCATTCTTCTCAGTGGTCAGGACCACATGCAGTATCCCTGAATTCCTCTCCTGGGACAGTGCTGTCTCTGTTACTTCAACCTCTCCCACTGGTGACACAATTCTTGTGGACAAATATTTTTGCCAAACAGTCATGACAGAAGCTGAGCAGGGCTGCCTCGACATTTAATGTACTCTGCAAATTGTCTATACTTCAGCATGCATGGCTTGTCCTTTGTCAGCTTTGGATTGGTTTTAAGTCCTGAACAGGAGGGCTCTTCAGGTAAACCAGCAGCCTGTTAAAGCCCTGCAGCACTGGTGTATAAGCAGCTCCAGAGTCTGTTTGCTTTTCTTAAAAACTTTGGAGAAGCAGAGAAAAATCTCATGAGTACTAACAGCAGCAAAAGGGACCAGTTTGAAATGCATTATATGAGAACAACAGCTTTTCAGCAATGTTGCTACCCTGCCATAATTTTATGCCAATCAGTATGTTGGGAGGAGGTGACGTGCTATTCTTTTTATTTATCTTTCCATTTGTCTTAGCTTCTTTCTATTTCTCTTGCTTCCAAATGGAGGCCACACATATGAGTAAGTAAGAATGGCAGGTCTCCAGTGCAGGGCTGAGTTCAATACTCTCTGCATTGACTTGGATCCTCTCCTGCCCTTTGGACAGTTTCTCTTTGGTACTCAGATGTTATCTAGTTTTTTCTATTGAAGGAAACGAGGGTTGTGGCTTTCAGTGCTGTCTTCATGGATTGCCTTCAATAGCAGTTTGTAGTGTACATATTCTGATTCACTGGATATCAAAGTGTTAAAAACATTCCTCTGGTTTCTTGTTATTAATGGTCTTAAGATATGTTTCTATCAGCAGTGCCTTTACTTTACAATCCAGATACTTTGATCAAACCTACCAATTTCTTTGTAGTTTTCATGTTAGACTGATCCACTGTTTCTTTTTCTGAAGCAATAGAAATCAAGGGAAATCTGTCTGAAAAGGTGATGGCACTAATTGCTCTTATAAAGACAAAGTTTTGTGCTGAATCTGTGATTCTGTTATCTGTGTTAATTATCTTGCCTTCACTGCAAGTTAAAAATGGGTGAAATTAGAGGGGTCTTTTCACCCAAACAGTACCATATCTAGGAAAGTTTCTCCATGCTCTATTTAAAAACCAGGCCAGACAATATATTTATGGCAAGCTAACAGTCCTGGGTCCATGTTTTAAACTTCAGGGATAAGTGGACTTGAAGGTGCTCTTATCTAGCAAGTTCAAAGCAGAACACAGCTGAGAAAACCTGCCTCTCTTGCCTTCCTCCCCCCCAACACATATGTTTTGCTCATGTCCAGGAAATGTTTTCGTAGCAAAAATTATTTTTGCTCAAAAAAGATAAATAATCCAGGACTTTCTAGTTAATTTACAAGCTTATACCTAAACTTGGAAGACAGATGTGTTTTCACTAATAAAAGGTATTTCTAGTCCTTAATCAGTTCAAGTCTGGTTTTTTAATAGCAGTCAGGGGAGTGGTGGCAATAGTTACACAACTCCTGCCCTGGGGGAGTTAAATTTTGCTTTTGGCATCCCCTGTATTAAGCAGAAAAGAGCTGTTTGGGGCTGGAAGAATGATATATATCTGCGGGAGGGAGGGAGCTGCAGGGGAGCGGGGAGCACTTAAATGAATTCTTTAATGGGAGCCCTTTCCAGAAGGCATCCGTGGTATTCCTCTGCAAAAGGAAGAATAAGTACTCAGCACCATATATGGTGACACTTTTATGTTTTTTAATATAAACATGTACAGGCTGGAGCAATCTGTGTAGATGGGTTTTGCTGATTGGTTGGGCCAGAGGGGAGGGAAGGAAATGAGACCCTGTTTTCAATATCTTAACATTAGAAAACTTAAGAGCTTGGGTTTGAATAAATAAACAGTAGGCAGAGTTGGAAAGATTTTCAGCTTTGTAAAATAGCCCTTTCCTCTGTCTTGATTTTCCAGCTTTTGTATTTATTTTCCTTTAGCTTGTTTGTTTGCAGCTGCTTCATTCTGTAAATTGCTTTGATTTTTGTTCAGGGAGTATGTTGTTCCCAGTGCAGATAGCAACAGATCAGTAAAAGCTATTTGAGATAGCTTGGCTCCAAATATAAGGGGACCAAATCCACTCAGTCAATCCCCACAATAATGGGCATAGAAAAGGGGAATGCCACACTGGGTATGAGCTGCTTTAGTGCAACACACAATCACAGCTCAGCCAAGTTACAGAGGAAGAAACCCCTGTTTTTCTGATTTCACTTAAATATTTCAGGAACCAAGTTGGAGAATGCAGCTGCCAGGTGTCTCTGATGCTGCGGGAGAGTTCAGCTTCCACAGCAGAAATGCTCAGAGAGTGAGTATTTTTCCCAGGGACTTGCATGGGTGGGTTCTATTTTTTGCTCCGTTAATTCCCTGCCCTTACAGACCCAGGCTGGCTGCTGTTCAACCTAATCCCCAAATGTGACCTAACAAATTGTTTTCATCATACAAGCTAAGCACATTGTACCAAGCCAGAGTAGAGAAGATCTTTTTTGTTTGTGCCCTTATATGGCTCCTGAAGTCATCATTGATGCAATAAACTAATGGAGTATGCTCCTCTAATCAACCTCCCCTTCTATAAACACATTTTGTTCCTGCTCTGAGATTGTTCCCTGACATTTTTAAACCAGCCCCTTTCCTGGCTCTCTCTTTCTTTTCTTTTTTGGATCATAGTGGGAGGGAATCAGCCAGCTCTGGAGAGCAAAGAGATGGTGGAGATCATGGTAAACTAACATTTGGTAGAACAAGTGGCTTCAAAAAGAACAGCAGCGTAACCAGAGTAGCTGAGGAAGAGCAGGAGGACGTCCGAGGCGTGCTGAAGAGGCGAGTGGAAACTCGGGAGCACACAGAGGAGAGCCTGAGGCAGCAGGAAGCTGAACAGCTCGATTTCCGTGATATTTTAGGCAAGAAAGTCAGCACCAAAAGTTTTTCTGAGGAGGAACTGAAAGAAATCCCAGCCGAGCAAATGGACTTCCGAGCAAACCTGCAGCGGCAGGTCAAACCCAAGACCTTGTCAGAGGAGGAGAGGAAAGTCCATGCTCCCCAGCAGGTGGACTTCCGCTCTGTGCTGGCCAAGAAGGGCACCCCAAAAACCCCATTGCCAGAGAAGGCACCACCTCCTAAACCTGCAGTAACAGATTTCAGGTCTGTGCTGGGCTCCAAGAAAAAGCCACCTGCGGAGAATGGCAGCGCTGGCGCCCCTGCACCAAACGCTCGTGCCAGCTCTGAAGCCCAGAACGCGACCCCCAATTCTCAAGCCCCTGTTGCCAAACCAGCAGTGAAAAAAGAGGAGAAGAATGACAGAAACTGTGAACGTGGGTGTGCAGTGGTGGATGGTGGAATAATTGGGAAAAAAGCTGAAAACAAAGCACCAGCAAGCAAACCACCAGCAAGCAAAGGAACAGCACCCTCCTTTACAGAGAAGCTTCAGGATGCTCAAGTAGCTGATGGTGAAAAATTGGTCTTACAATGTCGGATTTCCTCTGATCCCCCTGCAGCTGTCACCTGGACTCTAGACAGCAAAGCCATCAAATCATCGAAGTCTATTGTCATCTCCCAAGAAGGTAAATTAATTGCATTACAAGCCAGCAGGATGGCACACTGTTATATCTGGCTCTTTATTAATAATATTTAGTTCATTAAAGGTAATGCAATATTTATTTAAGTCCTGTGCCAGTAACTGTTTCCAGATGCAGCTTTCTTGTTATTTCAGTGGAGTACACAAGGAACAGTATTGTTTGACATTTCTTGCAGATTCCCCTTTAACAGCCTGCAGATGTAAATTTTATGAAGTTGAACTTCTTGCATTTTTAAATGCTGTTTACATTGCTAACGCTGCTTAAGGAGCTGGTACATGATGCTTATTTAAACTAAGCTTTAAGGATTTAGAACATTGAAAGCATAATAATATTATTGCTGGTTTACAAATTCTAATTGAATTCTTCTGTATGTTTAATATTTCAGGCTTTTTATTGCAATAAGAAACACAGAAGCAAAGAGGGGTTGTGTCATAGAAAGAAATTACTACAACTACAAGTTAAGATCAGAGTTGAGAACAGATTTCCAGTGTATTTAAAGCCCCAGCACAGATGCTTCTGTTGCCATTACAAGCACGGAAATATTTGAACTCCACTGGCTTGGTGACTTTTAACTAACTTCAAAACTGTGTAAAATTTGGTAGAAGTCCTTAGAGGGAATAGTTGTTGTTTTCAAACTGAGTGATTCCCTTATATTTCACATTTTGGATGATCAAACCCACTAGACTGTTTCTTGCATGAAAGTTAGTGTTGTATCTAGACAAAACATATTTTCCTTGGGACAAAAATAGGAAGGAAGGGCAATTGATAGCACAAAAAAAAAAACCTTCTTTACTTCATATGTGTTCCATAAAACACTGAGAAAATTATCTAGAGAATTATATACTGTGGCACATTGTAGCAAAAAAGTTCATGTTCACAGTGACAATTATATCTTGAAACAGGGGTCCGTACTCTTACTTTTTAATCTTCCTTCATTTAATCCAGATTATTTTTAGTGTTACCAAATGAGAACCAAATTAATATGCTGAACATTCAGCACAGCCAGTGAATCTGAATCAAATCTCTGAATTGTCTTCAGAGAGGCTTGGGGTACTCGAGTAGTGCATTAAGGAGATACCAAAGTAAGTAGATGGAGAAAGGCAAATGATAGCAGGTGCATTGTGTCTGGCCTGTGTCTGAAGTAGAATAATGTGGTTTTGGGGGGTTTTTTGTGGGTCCATGTTGATTTTCACCTAAGGTGACTGTATAGAGTAAGTGTCATGTACATGAGAAAACAATGACTGGTGGAAATGCCATTCTTACAAAAAGGAATGACAGAATCAGTCAGTTTAGCCAGCCTTGTGCTGGAAGCAAGATTTCGAGGCTTTTCCTGGAGCTGCTCAGAGTGGAAAAGAAATTATGCATCCCAAAGTTCCATGGCTCCTGTCAAAGTCCATCAGATAGACAGCACCTCTGTACTAAAGCTTCTGAGCCATGGTGGAGCCTCCTAAAGTCCCAAAGCTTTAGTGTTATGGTGCTGCAGAATGCTGTTTTCTTCACTGAAATAATCTGAGTAACTGTCTATTATAATTCCCCAACTCTTATTCACTCAATAAAATGGTACTGTGGAGCTGCAAACTGGGGGTAGTTGTTTACAGTGAAGTGATCCTGATGTCCAGAAACGCTCTGCCACCTGTGTGAGCAGGGCAGGAGGCTTCTCCCATCCAGCTTGTCTGGGCTGGGTGACACTCCTGGTCACAACGCTCCAGGGTGTCAGGTATTGACAGTGCTTTCCACTGAGGTCAGGATATAAACTCAGTCCTGCAGAAGGAATCCACTGTTGCAGGACAGCTTCTTGCAGGGGGTGAAGACACTTTCCTTATGTTTCACTTGTACCTGCACTGTTGCACTTGAACCATGCTTAGGAGTCAGTGTTACCAGTATCTCAAAGTTAGGCTTTCTTCTGCACATATTTGCAGAGGATCTTGGAAAGAAATATTACACAGGGCTCTAAGTTTTGTCCTTTAATGGAAAAACAAGGAATGAGGATTAGAACTATTTTTTTTAAACCTTATTACATACCCTCTGGTACACTGAGAGGGTGCATTGCATGATGGTCAGTTTTGTTTTTTTCCTGACAGTACCTGCTAGCTTTGGCTCTTGGAGCAGAATGTGTTGCTGCTCTCTCACTGTAAGATTCTTTCATGCCAAGTATTAAGTAATAAACTGGGTATGCATGATACTTCTAAGTTCCAGATTTCATAGAGATTCAGTTTTCTCTGTTTCCCTAATTAGGAACACGTACTTACTTGAGGGAACCAAGAGAGGAGAAGTAGAATTGAGAAATAGCAAATTCATTCAGTATCAGGAAATATTGTTCAATAGGGAAACTGTATTAGTCCCATAGATAGTGTTTGGAGCAGCTTTAAACATAGAGAGCCACAAGAACACTGGATGAAATGCCGAGCAGGCCAAAGGCAAAGTCCCAGTTTCCATCCTTTGCCCCAAACACTGAAAATGCAACACTATCACACCCACAGGTGTACTTCAGCAGCAGTGCCTTTGTCAAAGCTTGGAGCAGCATTTAGTGGGCCCTGGAGGTAGTGCCCTAGAGTCATCCTCACCTGGAAGAAGGTTGAGTCTGTGGGGAGGAAGAGGAATTCAGAGCAAACAGACCTAGCCACTTTAGTGGGTTTAGATCTCACAAAGACATTTTTTATGTCTTTAGTATAACCTTGCTCCTCCTTGTGTTCAGCAACAAAATCCACTATGGAAGAGAATAGACTAGATCTGTTCTTAGCCATTTCACCAACTGCTTTTGTGCTGTTGTGATGTTTGATGGTGACTGTGGCAGTTTTTTTTAGATTCACCAGAGGTATTTCACAATAGGTTACATGTTCTTAATGAGCTGGATACTGGAAAATTCCCTATCTAGAGTAAAGCATGCCCATCTGCTTCTTAGCCACACTACTAGCCCATCTTAGTATGGAATACTGTACCACAAACTGGTCAGTGTAAGTAATGCATGAACCCCCAGAATGCTATGTCATTGTGTTTTGGAAATTGAATTCTTTCTCTCTGTCATTCCCAGAAGAGAGGAAAAAAAGGGCAAAAAGAGACAGAAGTTGGCTCATCTCTGAGCAAACTGTGGTGCCAGATATGTTGTGAAGATAAATACATAAAATTCAGTTTCAGGAACATGGGATTAAACAGTGGCATATTTGACCAGGAAGGTCAAACTTAGAAATATACTTGTGTGTACCATGTTCACAGGACAGGCAAACTATATAAAAACCGTGTGTAGTCACTCACTGAAAATAACTTTCCTTGGCATATTTGTCCTAGTTGATATTGAGGCCCTTTACCAGTTAGAAACAATGCTGTTCACAGGTCTCCTCTGTGCCTGCAGAGCCTGACTGACACTAAACTGCCCACCCAATGCAGTTCAGCCATTGGAGTGCAGGAGAGGGGAGAGTGTTATCCCTGCTTCTGTACCATTGGAACAGCCTGGGTACAAAGACCAGCATCAGAATAGTCTCTGATTGGCAAGGCCTTTGCCAAAAGAAAAGTTAAACCCTGCTCCAAAAACGACCTTTATCTTCAGGCATATTTATGCAGCATTTGGGCTGATTTCTGGTAGTTAATCTAGGGCTTGCAGTGGATTCCATTATTGCAGGGTTAAGTTTAGTTAGAAGTCAGAATCTGGGCAGCATTATCCTGAATGTCACAATCACAACAATAGCTGATAGCATGTCATGTTGCCTCCATTTCACATTTCAACTATTTTCCCTTTGAAATCATGAACATCAGTACACTTTTTCTTCCATTCCTTTTTAGACTTCCCATATAGTACTCTGTTGGTTGATTGGCACTATTTTTTGCTTAATGTATTATTTTTATGATGAAGGGAGCTCTTGCACTATTTTTCTCATGTGGAACAATTTTATTAATGGTTTGATTTTATATTTTTCTTCTTTTAAACCTGTCAGAGTGCAATTATCTACATTCCTGAGATAGATATTAATGTGCTTTTTGCCCATTAAATATCAAAATAACTGGTTGCTAACAATAAAAAGAGAGTACTCATAAATTGGAGCATTATACATTCGTGCAGTATGGGGTGGATGATGCATGGTTAAGAGGCACTTTAATGGGAGGCTTCTTTGCTTGAAGTTATGGGGGGGCTTTTTGTTTGGAAAAAATGTTTTTAAGAAGGCTCTAGCAGACATTGCAGTGAAGTTAGACATATAAGGACAGAGTAGAACAATTTTCCTCACAGAGTGAACACTTTAGAGCAGAACCCATTTTGTTTTACATTTGTATAGCACTGGGTGCCCTGTGCTACTGTCCTGTTGTGTAACTTGCTCTTGGACACAAAATCCACTAAGAAAGTTCTTGCATGGTTCCAAAGTCGTTCTGTGAGGTGGCAGTGAAAGGGCTGGGCACAGCATCCTTAGTAAACTTGCCAGCTGAGGTGTATGAGTGAGTACAAGTCTAAACTCGCACATTTGCCATTTTTTAAGTCAGCTTGCTCAACTTTTTTGGATAGATTTAGTACTCTATGACTATATAGATGGAAGATGAACTTTCTAATATAGACTCAGGTAGCAGTGATGCTGTAGCTTAGAAAATGCCTTGAGTTTGTATTGCTTTGTCTAAACCAGCATTTTTTTCTTCCCAAGTTTCTTGGCAGTGTAATTTGGTAATCTTATTAGCAATAATGCCTTAA
>VYZP01049345.1:35788-46162 GCA_013400635.1 Hypocryptadius cinnamomeus | reverse complement strand
GAATCTGTACATTAATCCTCTCTTATACTGATATTGTTGTAATGATATTAAAGTTGTAAGAGGTTGAACTGCAAAATTCAAATCTAGTAATTTAATAGCCTCAGAGAGCTTTGAGAATTATTTGGTTTAGTAAAAAATTAGAGTAATGGAAATATCAGTTTGTGTGGTAACACTGGTCACCAGTAGCTCAGGTTGTCCTTCACTTCTCCCTTCAGTTTGAGGGCAGAAGTTTTAAGAACTTGCCCACCCTTGTGTTTCCATAGGACTGAAATTCTTTTTTGAAGATTATTTCCCTTTTGCTCTCCTGCTTGCATTATTTAGTTAAATATAGGAGAGTATCAGCTTCATGAGAAGCTTCAAGTTTTTATGATATCATAGGAATGGCTGAGCTAAAATTGCAATTAAGACTGAAGCCAGATGGAACACCATCAGTAAGATGGGGGTAATGTTGGAATAGGGAAATTTCTAAAGAAACTCAGAAATGAATAAAACAATTATTTGTCTTATAAACTTGGATAACCTTGGAAAAACCAGCATTTTGGAAATACTTAGACTGATCATAAAAACATTTGCTTTTCTTTCTTCTCCATGCTTTTCTCCTCTTCTCCATGAGAGGTACTAGTTAAAATACAAGGCCAGCTGGAGGAAGAGTACAGCAGATTTCTTGAAGACACTAAAAAAACCAACTGCTTTTCCCTTGTCCCTCAAAACCGGAATTGCTCATATTTTGATACATATATATTCAGTAGCAAATAATGTTTGAATAATCACTTAGAGTGAAGGGTTGAAGAAGTCATGGAAGTGGTATTTGAAACTCTCTAGGAAGAAATTCCTTTTCCTTGTGGACAAGGATTTTTCTAGATTCGTTTACCAATTGTGCTCCAGCTGCATTTCCCCTTTTGCTCTTGGTATAACTTATTTCATAATCAGCACAATTTACAGTCAGAGCTACATCTTGAGAGATCCTACATACATTTTAGCACTCTATAATGTATATGAGAAACCCTCTGATAACCATAATGATAAATTATTAATTTAACTACTGACATGATAAGTATGATGTTTCTATAGAATATTTCAAGCATATTTCTAAGAGATAATACAATTCAGAAGAAAATTTGACTCCTGTTAAAATATTTAACTGGAGTCCCTTTTAGAACCAAAGTAGTTGATGCCAGTTCCTTAGTTTGTGCATCTGTATTTGTGTGTACACAGCCACAGGGAAGGCAGGTTTCACAAAGGGAAGGTACAGAGATGAAAAACTGATTAGTTTTAAGAATCTCCCCCAGAATCACGCACATCGGTACATGTATATTGTACAGAATGTGTACTTCTTGCAAAACCTGCCAGGCACAGAATGAAATCCCTTTTATGAGGACAGCTGGAGAGTTATGCAACTTCAGGAGGATTATGCAGATGTGTATATGCCGTGAAGTTGCCTGATGGATTACGAGCCTGTGTAGGTTTGATTTAAAAATAAAAACTACTTAATTCTCTTCTGTTGTGAATGGAATGTTTTCAGGGAGGGCCAGAAGCCTGGAGTCTTCAGAACTGGGAGAGTCTGACGAATGCACAGGCCTATACTGGTGTCTTCAATTTGACCAGCAATGAGAATTGACCAAGTTTAGGCAGGGCCTGTATTACTCTGTACTCCCTACAATGGAAATTATGTTCTCAGTCTCTACAGAACATGCCCAAAGCTCAGTGTAGACAGACTAGTTGTAAATTAGTCCTATTGAAACCCTTTTGTAATATGCCAACTAATGAAGATGGGCATTTTACAGTTTTATTGAACTGTAAAACATTAAGTAGACATGTTCTATCAAGAATTGCATCAGTTGTAATTAGGAGGCAGATGTAATTTTACTGACTGTTTCACTGCAAGAGTTTGATCTTGTTTCTACTCAGGCATTGCCCTGGCAGAACTGAGTGCCACAATCTTCAACATTTGCAAACAGGAATGCTGGAAGGAAATATGCAAAGGGAATGGCACAGCTAATTCTGGTGGCTGAGGGCTCTGTCCACTCAACCACAACACGCCTTCGAGCTGGAGAAAGCTGCAGGGAGTCCTGCAGGTCCATCATGCTGTTTCCACAAATGCTTTGGAGAAATGAAAGGCCTTGCACTTATGAACACAGATCAGAAACTAGAGTTGTTTCTGCTTTTAAAGAACTCATCTTTGACGTAGACAAGATACATGGACCCCTTTTGAAGTTCAGCAATCCATGTACAGCAGTGCCTAAAGAAGACAGAATCCACAAGTTATTTCAGGTGGAAGTAGTTGTCAGGGAATGCAAAGCACATGCACTTTGATCATTGATGCAGTATCCTTTATGTAGGATCACATCATTACTGTGAGCATAAAACCAGATTGATAGAATACTCCACTGCACTTGGTTACCTATTCTGAAATTCAAGCAGCCCAAAACCCCCCAGACTGCCCCATGATGTCTGAGGAAATAAATTGTAGGGCATCACATTTAGTAGAAATACTTCATGCTTTTCACCTGTTTCTGTGTTTAGGGGTTCTTTGCTGTCTGAATATGAAATGCACCTTAAATAATTGCCCAAAACTACAAGTTAGAGGCAGGGAGGCTGGAAGCACAGCAGGCTGAAATGATTCTAAACCACGTTGTCAGTAGGTGATCCTGATTGTATTAACATCCATTTCACATGAGGGTCACAGCTCTTAGTTCAGTGAATTTACTCTTGATTTATATGTCTATAAAGGACAGGAACAATCATAAGATACTCCCTGTGATACTCTGAAATCAATACAAAGGACCAAAGAACAAGGAAGGCTGCTAACAAGCTTTCAGGTCATGGACTGAGCGCTGCAGTCTACTTGTCAACCATTGGTTGAAAGTGGAGCAAAAGCCAGTTATAAATTTGCTAAACATAAGATATCCATTTGAAAGTGATTTTATTACATTTATGAAATGAAGAAGGTCATTAGAAACATCAAGATTTTCCCATTGTTGCCTTGGGGCACTGAAATGCCTAATGTGTGATTTGCACTCATTGCACCAAGCCAGCTTTCTGCAGCTTTGAATTTTCAGGTGAAAATTATTTCTTATTATGCTTTCTGAATGTGTTTCCTTAAATTTCCATTTCTGTGAGCTTGCTCTATTATTTCCACTAAACTGGACTTTCTGAAGCAACAATTCTTTTTGTGTAACATAGAGCAGGCTTACCCAAGTTAAAGCTCTTCATATTAGGCTGGACCATGACATGTCATTTGAAGAATAAGCTGAAGAACAGACAGAAACATTTGGTTGTTTTACTGCATGTTTCAATAATAGCCCTGGGCTTACTAGAGATTTTCCATGCTATTTTCCTTTGATGTTAGTGTGACACAATTTATAGTTCACTCTTAGGAGTGCCAGCTCACACTCAAGTAAGTTTTGTTCGGGGATTAAATAGAAGACAGAGATGGGATTCAATTCCTGCATGATAAAGGTGAATAGAAATTATTCTATTCTTAGTCCTTTTCTCAAGTTTTTCTTAGTGACAAATGATGCAAGTGGCTTGCTTTTATATGTTCCTAACTAATTCCTGCCCTCATTTCCTCATGTGAATGAGTGAAGGATTAGGTACAGCTTCCATGTGCAGTGCCACATCATTTGGCAGGCTTGGAGACTGGAGCTAGAGGAAGTGCAAAATTCACAGTTTTATCATAACTCTTTTTAAGGTAGAAAATGCACATTCCCAAAAGCTTCCCATTTCCCAACAGCCTGAGAATTGTTTTCCTTTATCCTTCAGGCACTGTGATTGTGACCTTCCCCCTGAGTTGGCAGTTCTCACTGAGTCAAATTCCATGAACCTTCTGAGCTTGTTTGACTTGAAGCTGCAGATATTCCATATTGGATAAGATCCCAGTAATCTGCTGTGCTTTTCCTTCTGTGTTACTTATATACTGAAACAGCAGCTACAGAAAGTCTATCATTTCTGTGATTGATGAAAAATCTCTTAAAATATAGGGTCCTGGGTGGTAGCAAGTTTTCCTTACCCTAATTTGTAAGGCCTTCTCTGATGAATTGTGGTGGAGCATATGAATTCAGTATTTCTGCCACTGCTTAAAGCTTAAATTCATCTCTGAAGATGCAATTATTTACGGTTTTCTCCCTTTCAGCTTTATGGCTCCCAGCAAGCATGATTAAGGGGGGAAAAAAATAAAAAAGGGTAAGTTGCAAACGCGCGGCATCTCTTGAGGAGATGGAGTAGGCGGTGAGAAGGGAATTAGCCTAAGACTTCTGGTGTTAAAGGATGAAATTATTCAGATAAACTGTTTGTAAATGTAAAGAATAAATAATATTCGAAAAGTGTGCCTACAAGTAATAGATAAGCACTGCAGAGATGATTTTTAAAAATATTATCCAAACTGTTAGGATTTTGGGATGGAAATCCTTATTTTTCTACTTGTTTCACTAAACTGCTATATTGAATTTTGTACTTAGGGAGGTCACTTTCTTCACTGTCTTACTAACTCAATAGACCTCAGTCTCAGCTGGGCCTTCTAGGCATTACTTCAATACAAATATACAAATAATGATTCTGAAACTGGAAAATGTCCCAGTCTATTTTAAATGGGTATTTGTTTTTAGTGAAGATATAAATTACTAAGATGTCCTATTATCAGAGCTGCAGCTGTGAAGCAGGTCACTGGAAAGTAAAATTTGTTTTATTTGAAGAGAGAATTGAATCTGAAGAACTTGATAAGTCTTAATTTTCAAATTTTCCCTGTTTTAGGAATAATCTTGTGTTTTGGTTGTACTTGGATTTATTAAAAATTATTTCAGAGGCATTTGATACTAGTTATAAACAATACTTTTGCTTTGTTTCTCAATATATGCTCTTTATGTGTATCTTTACTTACTAAAACAATGCTTAAACTGAACAAGTGACCGATTAATATAAGCAGTGGGTGAATCAGTGAGAATGAGTGGTGTGGTTTTTCTGGAGAGTGAAGAAATCTGCATGGCTGAAATGCTTCTGAAATGATTTCTTTCTAGCAGAAAAATTTGTAAGTATAGTTGGTTGAAACTGCTCCATCGAAATTGTTTCTCAACAATAAGTTAGTATGTTGACTAGAAACATGTTTTTCCTCCAGAAACATTTCTCCTAGAAGTTGTTGATCCTTCTCTTTTTAAAAAGTCATGGTGCACAAAGCCAATATATTTCGGCCAAACTTGTTAAATGTTTTTCAGGGAAAATTATATATGGCTAGATTTGCACTGGGAAAAAATCCCAAACCCTTGTTTGGGGCCTAAACTTCATTTATAGGTAAAGCTGACAGAGGAAGTGACAGATCTGAGGGCCATCAAACTTTATTATATTTTCAAGATCTTCCACAAATTTGAACTTAGTGAATTGTCTCAATTTGTGGCATAAGATATTAAATAAGGCCTGTCTTTCTGTAAGGTTGGAAGCATGTTGATAGGCAGGATAGGAATGCTTTATTGTCACTGCCTGTGTACTTGATGTTTTCGAGATTTCTGACCTAGGAGAGTTATTTTGGCATCAGATTGACATGAACAATACAGAGGAGGGTAGAACAATATTGAAAAAGTGTTTGGTTCATTCAGTGCCTCTATTCTCCCCCCTCAAAAATAGGTGTCTCTTATACTGGAAAGGAACTGGTTAGTAGCAAATGAGAATTCTTCAAGAGGGAAATCAAATGTCCCAGTACTAATTAGTTGAAATTAGGATCATTCAAATATTTATATAGAGAAGGCAAGTATTCCGGGAACATGCTGGGATAAATCACATGGCTGGAATATTAATAGTGAGGCAATAAATCTGAACAGAAAGAATCAAGGTGAAAATATAGGGGAGGGTTTGTACTATTTATCAAAAGACAACTAGCTGGTAAATACAGATGATTAGTGGAAGAAGTGGTAGCAACGAAATTTTGCATTTTCTCTGTCAGTATAATACATAAAGGGGAATTAAGATGGAACATCTACCATGGGCCACAAAATCAGGACAGTGACTGAACCAAATAGTGAAGATGCTGAAGGAAACTTGGATCCATCCCGGCAGTTCTGTTACTTCCTTCCCTGGATCTGAGTGCAAACTTGTGTGTGTGGACAGTTCAGGTGCAAGGCTGTGGTCAGGCAGCAGCTCTGGCCCAGCACAGAAGGAATTTGAGCAATGAACACAGACCTGAGAAGGTACCCACAGCTGGTCCCTGTGTGAGCAGCATCTTACAGGTTAATCTCTTGGCCTGAGAGAATTGCAGGCAGCAGGACCTTTGTACTGTCCCAGGCTGCAGGTGTCCCAGCAGTGACACATGGAGCAGGGCTGGGAGGAATTGCTGCTCTGTTCTGTCTTGGAAGACTCGACACTTGAAGTGAGAGCTAAGTCTCATTGTCCAACAGTGACAGCTTCAGAATGTAAAATTGCCCAGGTTTTTCTAAGGAAAGCCCCTGAAATTCTGGGGTATGTCCCGTGCTGCTCCTGGCTCAGCAGAATCATCAAGTCTCCTGAGGAGTCTGGGCACACTGAGCTTGCCTGGGAAGGGCTTAGGAGCTGGTTCTCAGAAAGCTCAGGATGAACAGGCAGAGGGGATGCCCTGCTTTTATACCTTCAGTCAGTAGTTTTCTGTTGAAGGCAGGATTTTATTAGTTAAAGATGTTAATATCTTTTGTCATATTACCCAATTTCTTACTCCAAGAATCCAAGGGACTGGCCTGGATATTACTGCTTTAATTTGGTTCATTTTCACTTCACTTATCTTAGAATATTTCTTTGGCACTTTCTTAAAAAAGAAGTAGAAGGGAAATTATTAGCAAGAGCTGAATAATTTGATAATTTATTAATAGTTCCATTGGTCTATTTTTTGTGTGGCAGATTGTTTTGTTACCCTACTAAAATAAAGGAGGGGAAGGTAGGACTGTTCCAATTTTAATTACTGCTCTTTAGCTTGCACTGCTTCAAAATCAGCATTAAATACATCCTTTTTTCCTAGGTAGTACATCATAGTGCCACATAATGGCAAACGGGTTCAAACAATATGAAGTTTGGAAATGTCAAGAGTGAAGGAAATGAGCTGGCACACTGTTTTAATTTTTCTTCCTTTTTATTAAGCTTTATAACATTGCATAGTCACAAAGTGTGCATGGCAGTCAAGGGTGAGAGTAAAGACAATCATCTGCATGAGAAACACAGGAAAAATGCAGTCCTTGTGCAGACAGTTACCATCTCCCCCATCAGGAGGTCAGGAATGACAATCCTCCTTTTGGGGAACCTCTCCCCTGAGGGCTTGGACTGCTTTGAGCCATAAGAAGATTCAAATTTACCTGCTAAGGTGTTGGTGTGCCCTTTGCAGAAGGCATAGTGCTGCAGTCCAGCATGTCCCCTCACAGCCCCACTAATAAAAGGAAAAGAGTGATTTTCCCTTGAAAACAGCAAGACATCTTAGAAGTTCCAGATACAGTATATTTCTTATTGCAATGTGCAGTTATATGTATTTAAAACACCTTCAGAGCAGTACTGGTTATTAAGCTTAGGATCTATTCATTTTCCTAAGCAAAATTAAATGTTGTGAGAACATCTCCAAGGGAAGGGCTGGCTGCAGTTTATGCAGATGCGCCCTAGCTGAAACAGGAACAGATAGCACAAACTTGGTGTGGATTAGAAAATCTGTAAATCCAATAAATACCCCACAGTCTGTGCTGAGCCCCGTATCAGTTTAGTTACAGTGCTGTTCATACCTCTGCTGGCTAGTTTGAAACTAATTCAGGTATTTCATCTTCTAGAACACCTTTCCTTCAGTGTTGGCATTCATTCAGGACACACAGAGCATCATTTTCTCTTTCTGTATGCCTGTATCCAGTGAAGGTAAACATCTGTGTGACTGTAGTCATGGCTGGCAGAGCACAGCCATGCTCTCAGATTGAACTATCCAAGCACAGTTGCAGTATCTAGTCCTTCTCCCTTCATTCCAGTGAAATAAATATGGTGTGGCTTCATTTGCACCAATCAATTTAGAGGGTCGTGGACTATAATTAATGCAGCAGTCCATACATTCCACACTAACTTTTTTCTAGTTGATTCTAAAATGTATAGAAGCCATGGAGACAGCCATGACAATGCCCACTAAGGAAACCCAGACCACAACCTCATCTGCCTGTGACAAGAATCCCAATTTAGGAAATGGAGAATTAGTTTTGAGGAGGATATTTCCCTGAATTTCTCTGCTGCAGTGGTATAATGGCAGGGATGTAAGGACTCTTCTTAAATTTCACTCCTCTGGGCTCTGTGGTGGTTGGCATGCTTTGGGTACCTCCTAAAGGTCAAACATGCACCCATTTTTCCTGTGGAAGGATAACAGGCCCATTGCTGTGCCATGTGGCACATCCTCAGTGGGTCTAAATCTCACTGAGAATCCACTGCAGAAAATCTTGGCTCTGCTGGAGCCAATGGCAAAACTCTCACTGGCTTCAGTGGGGATCAGGATTTATTCCGGTGAGTGCAGTGGAAGCACAGTTTTTACCAGCTGCAGATCTGGCTCTGTTGTTTGACACTGGTTCTCAGTTTGTTTGTTTTTTTTTTTAAATTTTAAAGGAGGTTGCTAAACAGTCCCCCCAAGCCCTAGAGCCCATGGAGCTTTTGTCTCCATGTGATAAGGTAACAACATGTGCACACAGAACTTGGTTTCTCTATAGAAATAAACTGCATGAAGGCAGTTACTGATTCTTTTTGTTTACATCATTACTCTGCAGTACAGCTGTTATCCATATTAAAGCATATTTTCTAACCTCCAGTATTTTTAAGAGTAAAAATCCATCTTAATTAGTAGAACTAATGGCTGGGTTGTTTTGTATTTGTATAATCTACTCTGTCTTTTTTTTTTTTTTTTGATGAATCATATACAAGTAAGAACTTCGATTTCAAATGTAGAGGGCCAGCCCCTCTCCCTTTCAAGTTTATGTGCAGAAGTTATTTCAATTTGAGCAGGATGGGATGGATGAAACATAAAAAAAGCCACATCATCAGCTTAAAATACAGGTCCAATAAAAATGGAGTTGGAACTTTACCAGCTGTGTACTGATGAAAGCATATGAGATTTTAAGTAAGAGAAGCTGCTCAATATGGACCCAAACCCAAACCAAACCAAACCAAACCAAACAACAAAAAAAGAGAGCCAACATAAAAACAAACCAAAAAGAAGAACTGGGAGAAGCCTGGCACAGAAAGTGATTCCAAATAGGGGTCATTTGAAAAGATAAGAAAAGGGATGTTTGAATACAATGTACAAGTTGATCTACCTCATCATTCAGAATAATCTTTCCCTTTTTATCCTTAACCCAAAGAATGGGAAAGCCAAACCAGAGCATCAAACCAAGCAAGCAGAAATCATATACTGACACAACTGATTGGGGTTGGGGTCCATAAGACCTTTTCATGGGCAGGGAGAAGGACTGGCTTGCTGTTATTTTTCTTCTATACCATTCATTTCTCTCCATAATATAGGGGTGGAAGGTAATAGCTGGACCCTTAGTCATAAAGGAGCAAGAATAGTCAAGGATACCCAGGAAAATTCCTTGGCAGAAGACCAGCTTCCTGCAGGAAGCCATTGCCTGCAGCTTTCCAGAGAGTCTAACACATGCAGACACAGTGAGAATCAGCCTGGGGTAGGTAGGGCTGTGGGCTGGCAGGGCCAGCAGGAGCACAAGAAGGGCTAATAGGATTCTGCAAGGTTAAAGTGGTGAAAACAGCAGATGATCCCAGTAATGTAAAAGCAGAGTAAATACACACATTATTTGAAAGGAATAAGCAGTATGGCATTTATCCTGGCCATATGGAAACAAATATAACTTGTTTTTTACCATAAAGGCCACTCTTGATTTTTTAATTATTTAAAAATCCTTCTTCTATATTGTATTTATAGTATTCCTAAAGACTTTCAGGGTCTATCTCTCCAGTTGCAGATATTCAATATAAGATTGCAGCAAGCAATTTCAGTCTTATTAGCAAATAACCCTAACAATTTTTCCTGTGAAATGGCTGCTTAGAGTAATTTATTGGCTCAGATGAAGATCTCTGACCATCATTTGCCTCTGCGGGTGGCACTTTTTCCATTTGGGTCCCTGCTGTCAACTGCAAAGCAAGACTGCAACACAACTCATGCTGAGGTGCCTTAAGTTTGTCAGCCTCGCCTGTCTCTGGTCGTTTCCATATGGATGCACAGCCGGGACGGCGCAGCCCGCGGGCCCCGGTAGCGGGACGCTGCCCCAGCTCCCGGGGGCTCCCGAGCCCGGCGCGGGGCGTTTCTTTTCGCCTCCACACGCGTTCTGCCAGCTCCCGTCCCCGCCGGCGGGCCCGTCCCGGAGCGGGGCGCGGCGCGGGGCGGGCGCTGCCGGCCGGGGC
>VYZP01049345.1:0-35607 GCA_013400635.1 Hypocryptadius cinnamomeus | reverse complement strand
CGGGTTTCCAGTTGTTTCCTGCGAGCGGCAGGCGGGGACGGGGATCGGGCAGCCGCGCCGCTGGCGGGGAAGGGACCCGGGAGCGCCCGGCAGTGCCAGCGCTGCCCGCAGCCCCGCGCCTCCCGCTGCCCGCCCCGCGGAGCGGGCGAGTCCCGGCGGGCGGGGAACGGTGCCTGGGGCTCCCCGTGCGGGCTGAAACACATGGCAGCTCGTCTGCCTCCTCCTCCTCCTCTTGCCCGGGCCATCGCCTCTGTCCGAAACTCCCGGGCTCCCCACTGAGACCTCTCCCGATCTCTGCCCGCGGCGTCCCTATCACCGCTCGACTCAAACCCGCCGCACCGGGGGTAGTTTGAGGGACGTGCCTTTGCCTTGCAGGCTTACCACCTGCAAACCCAACCCCTACCCCTGCCCCTGCGAGCAGTCCCGAAGTGAATCAACGCCCTGTCTTCAGCGCTGGCCACCCAGGAAGCCCCCAAAGTCCCCGAGGCGACCCGGGCACTGACTGGGTGCGCAGGGGAGCGGGGTCCGGGCTGGGTGGGCAAAGGAGAGCGGGATCTCGCTGCAGGGGCAAGAGTGCGGAGTCCTGGCAGGGTGGGGAGGCTCACTCTGCCGTCTGGTATTTTGGGGAAGAAAAGGCAAGTTTGAGTGAACTCTGCACACTTTATGCAGGTGAACCAAGTGCCTGCAAAGAGTGCAGTGTCCATCTGCCTTATGTAAGTGTCTGCTGTACTAAATCCCGCGGCATCAGGATATGTTTAGTTCTAGTATCTCTGTCCTCTCTTGCTTTCTCCCTGTAAAGATTCAGTCCTGAGGAATATAGAGGAGTACAGCCTTGTCATCCCCACAAGCACCGATTCAGAGGGCAGGTTTCTATCCCACTTGGTGTCTGGACCGCCAAAAGCACGCTTCAGGAGAGCTGTGGAGGACTTGCAACGTGAAGCAGCAAATGAGCAGATATTTTACAATGTCACTGTTTTTGGAAGAGAGTTTCACTTCAGGTTGCGGCCAAACTCCAGGCTCGTGGCCCCTGGAGCAACAGTTGAGTGGCAGGAGGACTCTGAGGAGACTCACATTGAACCTCTCTATGGGAATTGCCTCTATGTTGGGGATATCACTGATCTGCCAAATGCTTCAGTTGCTATCAGCAATTGTGATGGATTGGTAAGTTACTTTTGTTATTATATCAAAGATAATTATATTAATTTCCTACAGTCTTTAAATATAAAATGTGTGGACTGTCAGAAACTCACACCTCATATGGTAACTGTGAATGCAAATTAACTAATGTTCCCTTGTGTGGGAATAGCTGTGCTGCACCAAGCGCTGCTTTACAGACAGTGGCACTAGAAGTTTGAGCACATGCTCTGAGGTAGCTCCTCTGGAACAGAGCAGCTGAAACCAGCGTTTATGTTGATTTGTGGTAAAGTTACTTGAGGGTCTGATGCTTTAAACCAGAAGGTTAAGTGGCAAGTTCTCAGCATCCTCTTCGGCTTCTCACTTACAGCCTGCAAGGGTAAATGTTAGAAAGAGTTAATCCCAAATAATGGGCTGGACTACCCTGGAAACAAATTTGATAGGTAAAATATGGTTTTGTCCTGGAAAATTTAAATTTATTCAGAGTCTGTTTTCTTGGATATTTCACTTGGTGAGTTTCATTGCCTAATCAAGTGATTGATGAAAAGTTGCAGCAGACTTTGAGTTTTACGAGCAAAACAGCCCCCTGTGATACATTTGTCAAAGCTGTGTGCTTTAAAACTGGCTGCAGCTTTCTGTTCTGGAGTGCATGTTCAGCACTCAGATCATCACTGTTTGTCCCTGACATCCTAAACTGTCACACTGTCATTTGAACAGTAATTACTGCCCAGCAATTTGTTTAGTGAGAAAGGGGCTCTATTTTCTTTTATAATGACCAGTTTATCCAGCCTGTATTTCCTTGCTATAGCCTTTAGAGTTTGTAATTTTGAGATTGCTTAATTGTAATGTATTCTGCCTCTGCATAAAGAGCCAGTAGGAGTCAGTTGTATTTCTATTTATTTAGTCATAGGAAGTTGTTCATTTGCTGTGCCAAGAAGATGACATGTATGGAGATAGTATGTTGGCTATCTGAGAATGGAAGGGAATCAAATACTTTTCCCCTTAGTCTTTCCTTTCCTGTGGTTTCTCCTAGCCATGTGCATTCCTGTTTTGAGAAGCAGGTTTTAATGTTGCAGTTGTTTGATGTGGACAGCTGGCTGAGGGTAAGAGAAGCACCAGGACTGAGCAAGAAGAGCCATTCAGAGAGCAGAGTGTGAGCCTGCAGTTCTGCCTCGGGGGGGAAGCAAAAGTTCTGTGCTCTCTCTGTGTCTAGCACAGATCATTTTGTGTAAGGCAAATTTACTTGCTCAAGATTTACTTGCTCTTTACTTTTAAAATTGGGGCAGAGCCAAAGCTCTTCTTCCTTGTTCATCTGTGCTGAAAGGTGGAGGAAGATCATATTGATGGCTACTCCTTGCCTTGTGTTCTCCTCAGCACAGGTGTTAACTGTAAGGGCAGGGGGCGAGCTTGTTCCTGCTTCCTTCCAGTGTTTGCCTGAATGTGGGCTCCTTATATTTAGACAAAAGAGTTATGATAAAACACAACAGGAGTTAAAGCCAAACTTTGGATGAGACTCTAAAGGTCCAAGGCCTCATGTTGCATGTAAAAATGAGAAAGAATGAGAATGGTTTATAAAATGAAGTGAAAATATAAATGAAAAGGCTTTGTAAATTACGGCTCTTTTCACATTTGTAACCTCTCAAATGCCAAGGTGTGAAGCCAGGCCTCAATGCAATAATAAATGCACTCATAAAAGACTGTAATCCAGAAAGCTACCAAAGGAGTAGTAGTTTTCAACCTGTATGCCCAACACATGTGCCTGCCTTTTGCAGTGTTCTTGTTTCCATTAGAAGAAGCTGGAGAGCTGGTCTGGGCTGGGAGGTGCCACCTTCTAATCTGAATGATTTTCACATGGAATTACAACTTCTGTGGTTATGCTAATACATTTGGAAATGGAATACTCCTTCCTCCTGGATGTAGATGTTGCAGTGCAGAGATGTATTTCTTTTGCCCAGGTCACTGAAGCCTTCCTGCAGGAAGCATTGCCTCAATACCTTTAGGCTGTAAAGATTTCCCTGAGATTGTGCAGTAAATCTGTTTTGGAACAACAAATTGAACTCCAGTCCCTTGGGTACCATGTTCCATCTCTACCCTTTCCCTCCATCTCAGGTTCTTTCTTTCTTGTGGGGTGAGTATATAAAACAGATTATCAATAGAGTTACACAAACTCAAAGGAATTATACCAATGTTTCTCCAAAAGCCACTGCTCTGGACAGAAATAATAAGCAAGTAACCACAGAAGTTAACTCTGCTTGTAATTGTCTCTCCCTTTATTTCTTGTTTTTTGCAAGGAGTATTGAAGAGTCCTTGGAGCAATGTGTTGCCAGCAAGACATACTTAGAGACCTCTGGGCTGTATGCTTTTCTTGGGTTTATTGACATTTGGATGTGAATAAAGACATGGGCAAGGCTATTCTCAACTGTTTTTCTATGTCTGTTTTTTACTTTACACCTAGTTTTCTTCAGTGGGCCCAAGTATTTCCACCACATTTTCTAGGTTATTCTGGATATAGGGATGGTGGATCTCTCACAACTGAGTTGTCAACTGACAAGTGTTAGAATTTTATATTATAAACTTGATTAATTTAATTCCTAGTTTTGTTTTTGAAGTGCTTTCTTTTGAAGGTGGTTTGACATCTGTCTATGCTTCTTGTGGTCTTCTGTCTTTTGCATCAGCCATCAGGGCTGAAACAATACTGGACTTGAAGTGTCCTACTTCGATTTTTTCATTGCAAACTTTTGTTGACTGAATTAGGTTTAAGTCAACAAAAGCATCTGCCACCTTGCCAACTTCTGATGTTACCTCCTTTGAACAGCCCTTTTGGTTTGTACTGCACTACCAACTATGTCTTATTTTCCAGTTATTGTCTTAGGAGGGTCTGGCTGGTGGAATTGGTATTGCCAAATGAGAAGTTGTTGGAAGGAATTTACATGAAAATAGTAGATCTGTGAAGGGACTTTTGAACTGTACTATAAATGATGAAGATCTGCTGCCCTGACCGAAGAGATACTCATTAGTTTGGGTACTCACAGTTTTCTGTATCAGAAGTCAACAGAAAATTTATTGACCTAGAAATCAAATCTGAGGCAGATGAAGAGAACTTCTGAAGTATGCAATCTAGGTGTGTTGTCAGAGCTGGAGTGGGTCATTAAAAATTGTGGATGAAAAATCAAAGTTAAAGCTAATCAATAGATTTTTAACAGCTTTCTGAATTTTGAATGTGATTTTTACCATATTAAAAAAAATACTGTGAAAGCTTTCCCTCTTAAGATAAAACACTCAGGACAACTTGTTATCATCTTGGTTGGCCTGATAGCACTCAAACTAATTCTCCATTGAGTGGGCAGAACAAGCATGGTCAGCTCTCCATGGCCTGCAGGCTGTGGTGGAAGCTGTTGTGCTTTGAGTATGTTCTTGGTCCTTGGCCAGATTCTTACTTGTGGATGCAGTTGGAAGATGAGGGAGCTGGCTGTCCTCTCCAAGGGTTGTGAAGGAGAGTGGTTGGAGGTTGTAAAAAATGCTATAAAGCAACAAAAAGTTAGGATTATGTTAATCCTTCCAGATTATTGCATAACGATGAAATGTCTTTCTTCACCTCAGTAGATGATCCTGCAATTGTAGAAGAACTCTTTACACATCTAGATTTTTGATAAATCTAGATTTTCGATAAATACTTCTGCAGTGCTCGAGGCAGATGTGCCAAAAATGTCTTCTTCAGGTTGGCAGGATGGCACTATTTCTTGTGGAAATTCAGAGACATAAACTCCCTCCCAGTCTCCTCATGACATTTGTAGTTTGCGAGCTAGAATGTGTTCTTAGACAGGAAAAACACATTATCAACTGCACATCTGAAGTGGATAATGAACACATGGTTAACTTAGGCTGCAGTGCAGAGTCAGATGTCCTGACAGGACTGAGAAGACTGTGGATCACTACTCCATGATGAGAAATCAATGTGATCTGATTGCAACCACAGAAGCAAAGGAAGGAACACCAGTTTCAGTAACACATCATGGTGTCCTAGTTTGGCTCCATTAGTATAATCCTCTTCCTTTTTTAAAGCTAGAAGATCAGCTGTCCAAAAATTTCACAGTGTTGTCACTGAAATGGAAAGTTATTACAAGAAGATATATAGAAACTGAGCTTGTCAAGCCATCTCTGATTGTTTGTTTTCTAAATGAGCAGTAAGCATTGCATGGCTGGGGGTACCAAGAGTGACACCTTACAAGGGCAGTGAACTTGTTTCTTCTCGTGATGAACCAGGCAGGCTTTGCTCTACAACATTTCAGTCTTTCCTGTGCTCTTGCTAACCCTCCCAAACTGTTTTTGAGCAGCCTGCTGGCTGGCTGGCTGCTTGCCCAGGCTCTGTTTCTTCTAGAAATGCTTGGGACACCAGCAGTGCTTTTTCGACTCATGCCCAATGCTGCAGCATCTGTAGCCCTGGGTTCACCTGGGTGGCTTTGTGGGGATACATTTCCCTTTCCTGAACAGTCATGGATCCTCAGGAGCTGGCTGGTGCTTTGGCTGCTGTCAATACATGTGCATGTCTGTCAGTTGTCCCAAGATGTTGTTAGGTATTATTTATATTATGAGTATTTTCTTTCATGTTTTAAATCAGAGAACGAAGCTTTTTTCCTCAGTTTTTATTTTACAGGGTTCTATTCATATAATCTAATTTCTAAAGTGGAAATGTAGAATCTCATGCTCCGACCCAGTCAATGGTGTTTCCTGAGAGCAATTCCAGCTACCCATGTGAAATGCCCACCTTTCTCCCCTTCCTCCTGCCACTTTCCCTGCATTCCTAAAGGCATTTAGACACTTTGTGAAGTCTAGCCTTGTTTAGTATAGTTCTTCTTCACTTCGAGCATGAGTTCGGTCTCTTTGAAGTAAGTGAATTTTAAGGTTATATTGTTATGTACTGTCCTGTCAGAGGTGTTTTCTTGGATCTGCCCACAGAGTTGAAGGTGAATCTAACTCACTTTAGGTGGAACATGTAATTTACCTGGATAAGAGGGTGAAGGAGCTGCTCACAATGAATATACCAGGAGAAGGCAGACATGCTTATGTAACTGTGTTATTTTTCCTTTTAGACATCCATCTCCTGCTTTCATATGGATTTATAATTTAGTCGTGTTTCTTTTTGATCTGGTTTTTGGATTACACTGGTTTGTGATGTAGTAAAAAAGCAGAGCTCAAGGTAGCACAATATTATCTTCAAAGTCTGGTCAGGTCTAGTGCCTGACAGTTAAAACAGATGCGTGCTACAAATAATTCCAGTAATTCCTTTTCTGTATGCTAAATTCTTAGCATTTACAATATGATGGGGTTGCATCCATTTGAAGGAGATCAAAATTGGGCTCATATGATCTTTTCATTTGGGAACATTTTCTCATTCAATTAAACCAAAATCAAACCAAAGTTACCATCTGCATGGGTTTTTTTTTTTCCCTCCATTTTTTAATGTAATGGCAAAATTCACTGTGGGCTTTTTTGATAAGTAGAACTGTAATACAGTGGCAGAAGAAGTGCAAATAAATTCTGTGACACAGTATAGAACAAAATGTAAAAGCCATTCTCATTAAGGAAACAACAGCCCTTCCTCTGCAGATGATCAGTGGGATCACCATTAACCCTTTTTCAAGGGCATTTTGAATTCAGCTGGGGTTTCTACATGGCTAAGCCAAGCATTTATGTGAATTCTAGCACAGAGCCTGACTGCACGTCCCCATCTACACACATCATTTGAAAGACCTGTGTTGCCTGGCAAAGCAGTGGAGCTCTTTTGATGCCTAACACTCCAGAATGTCCATGTTTTCACAGGGTGGAGACTTTGCTTTGTAACCCATTCTCTGGGTTTCTGTTGTTCATTTCCCTGGCCAACACGAGCCTAGTTGGACAGACCCTTCTGCTGTGTAAATTACACAGGCTTTGCCTTTTAAAAGTTACAGTGTGAAAGATGAAGAGTGTAAACACTATGATTCAGCCTCTGACTGGAGTAAATTATCTTCTGCTGTCCTTAAAAGACACTCTGTCATCAGTAAATACTGTTTTTTTTTTCTTTGCATCTTCTGTGCATGGATCATCTCACCTACATGTTATCTGAGAGCAGAGCAAGCAATTTCCTACATCATACAGGTGGACACCATCTGCACAGAGTATCCTCAGGCAGTCAGAACTGGTATCTTTGTGGTATGTTGTAGGCCTTTGGATAAAATATAAGTATTTCCATCCTATTTGACCTTGTGTTGCATTGTCCTCATTGTAGTAGTGTCTCAGCTGTACTATGCCCTTTGACCATACAAAAACTAATTTTCCAACCAGAATATTAAACTCTGTATATCCAAGGAAAGGGGCCTATAGTGTCTCCTGCTTCCCATCTTGAAAGACCCAAATATAGGAACTAATTTTGATAAGGTCATAATTAATTTCTGGGGCAAGCAGAACATCTATTTTGGGAAGTCTGGCCCTCTTAGCTTCCAGAGGTGTGTTCCTCAAAAAGTGCTATTAGCTCACTTACCTGCCGGCTTGCTGCTTCCTTGTGGTGTGGCGAGGGTGTTCCCTGAGAATTCAAGACTCCTGCAAATGGCAAGGCATTGCCACATTTAAGGTTAGTTCTATGTTTACTTTTTGCTGCAGAAGGTTAAAAAAATTTTTTTTGGATCAACCAGAATTCCAGCTGTTGTATGGAGCAGGACCTTTTCTCCAGAGATCACACTAGTGTTTTATTCGACCTACTTCTGAGTACTTTTTATTTATGGTGACTGTTGCTTTGTAAGCAGGTCATGCCATTACTTAATGGCACACTAGGACATTTCTCATACTGGGTCTGATTAAAACAGAACCAGGGAGCAGGTCTTGAGTGTCTTGCAGGGGGTTGCACAACCTTGCTCTGATGTGCACACCCTCCTTTTCGGATCACCTTGTCCCTTCATTGCTTTCTTTCTTCCAGAGTTTCAGTAAGTTCTCTAACACATCACATCTGGTTCCTTTTGCCCCTTTATCTGAGTGTGTTTTAAATTCATCTTTGTTTGCAGAGTCTTGACACAGCGGGTTCCCAGCTTTAATAGTCTGCAAATGAAAGGCCCACATTTCACACGCTATTTTCAGCGCTGTTCTATTAAACTGTAACATTGAAAAGAAGAGTGTCCTCTTCAAGTGCAGAAGAGCACGTTGCTTCCTCATATCTAAATCACAGCTTCTGTTATAGATCTTCTCAGTTATTCCCATGTCTCAAAACGTCTGGTACTTTCTTCAGATCTGCAATTCTTGGAGTTGTAAGTGTGAATCTCAGCATTAATGTTTCTGCTCTTTCTTCTAAGTAACTGTTTTTTGTTTAAAGAAAGAGTTTTAAAGTGTTTCCCTCAAGGAAAAGACAGAGATGCCAGTTCTCTTTCTTGAAGTCACAAAAATCCCCAGGTCAGTGAAAATCATCCCAAGTATGTTGTTTTGAAGGTGTCATTTTACAGTACAGATGAGTTTCTCTTTACACCTTGTGTGTTTCGGGTTGTGTGTGCTTCTGTGAGACTTTGTGCACTGCTGTGGGTTCTGTGGGCTGGCTGCCCCCCAGGTGGGGGAGGTCCATTTGCTGACCATGGTAACTTCAGTATCATTTTATCCTCTCTAATGCCTCACCACTAATTTATACACTTGCTTTTCCCCCTGCTTCATGCCCCTTGTAGGACTGCATCTACTGGTCTGTTTGTTTTCCAAATCTTTGCCTTGCTGAAATGGAAGTCCCATTTCTACAACTTGCTGTTACTTTTTGGTCTTGGCATCCCAAGTGTGTTGAAGTTTTTCAGTGTTCACCATCAAGTTTATATATTTTTTAATTCCTTTTAAATCGGCTTATATAAAGTTTAGTATCTTGCCCCTTTATTGCTGCATTTGTGACCCCTCTCTTCAAAATAAAGACACTATTAGTTCCTCACTTTTGCAGCTTTCTGTGGAGAATTCAGAGGTTGGAATTGCCTAGTGTCCCTGGTACTTTCTGACTTCTACCTGGGAAGTACAATGTTGCCACTTTTCTTTTGATGTGGTGAGCAATAAATACAGCTACTTTAACTTCTCTCCTACTGTCATTCCCTTTAACTTTTCCTATAGCTGCCACCTCTGTGTTTGAATTTCTTTACATGGTCAGACTGCTTTTTCCCAGCATTTAACCTCTAGCCTCGTGGACCTCAGGGGACAAATTACAATCTATTTTCCACTGAAATTAAGTGTGAAGCCTACTAATCCTGTAATGACAAAGTCAGTGGACATCACTGGTATCTGTGCATAAGAAGAACTCCTTCTACGACTGTAACAAGATACAGCTGATTTATGCATTTAAGTCATTTCTCTTCACTAAGTGTGTGGACTATAGGTTGCTGTTATTGCCCTGCAATGAAGGTGAATTATTTTTACAGTTTTTTGAGGCAAGAAAGTTTGAAGGAAATACTTGGCATATGGTGAACATCTCATCTGTTTTTTGAGAAACATGAAATCAAAATATCCACCTGAGGTTTAGGGTAGCACAGAGCCACACCTTGATGTAGGCCCTGAGTCTTAAAGCCTTTATTAATTTGTTTTCTGATTTACTGTCACTGTAAGAATAATGAAGTGGATGTGTAGAGAAGAACCTGCATGGCTAATGAGCAGGCTGGCTAATGAGCAGGCTGGCCAGCAGCTCTTTTCCTTTATCCTATCACTTACAGTCCTGACAAGAAGCAGTCCATGAAATGGCAGGGGGCATTGAATTTTGTGAATGATACAGCAAATTTCTACAGGAGCCCTGAGTGCAGCACTCTCAGCCTGCTGCTGTGCTTGCTTCCCAAGGTTGTGGGCAGTCCCTCTTTAACTTCTGCCTTCTCCCTCTGTGCCCTGGGGGCTGCTGGGCTGCAGCAGCAGCTTCCAGCATATCCAGTGGAGCTCTGGACACGCATCAGCCCCCTCAGGCAAACCCATCCAGCACCTCCACACCACGCACCCAGGATGGGCACTGCAGACTCAGGGCTACTCTTGCACAATTTGGTCCGTGGGAGGGATTTCTCTTTCAAGTTTTGTTTCTGAACATGAGCTTTTTTGGCATGATTTAATGAGTATTGTAGAGTATAGAAGTCAAAATAATACATCGAGTCCAACAGGAAAGAAAGGCTTACTTTCTTGGGAGTAAAACTATTTCAAGAGCTAAGCATAGTAATGCACCATTTACATTTTAATTCAAATGCAGTAAAATGATTGAATTTAGAAAGGAAGAGGGTAAAGCACTTGCTGAATTTTTAGATTAGATGTTAGGAAAAACTTCTTCACAGAAAGGGCCGTCAAACCTTGAAATAGGCAGCTCAGGGAGGTACAGATGTGGCACCTGGGGCCATGGTTTAGTGTGGACTTGACAGTCTTGTGTTAATGGTTGGACTTAAAGATCTTGCAAGTCTCTTGCAACCTAAATGATTCCATGGATCTGTGATTCTCATTTCTCTGGTCTTTCCCCCATATGCAAAAGGCAGAACTAACATCCAGTACCTGCCCTAAGCAGCTGCTTCTTGCATTTCTCCCATGGTGAAGTGTGTGACTCCCAAGGCTGGTACAAGGGCTGGTGCCCATGGCCATCACATCACCTGCAGGGCATTCCAATCTCCAGGACAGAGCCCACGCTTTGGAAAAAGCCTCCAGAAAACACAGAGATTAACCAAGGGTAGGTGGCAGCACAGGCTGTGGTTACTGTTTCAATAGTGGGTTTATTTGTTTTAAATCATGGCTTTTGGGTAAATCGTGTTCATCCAACTCATATGCAGAAGGATATACTTCTTCATTTTTCAGAGTGCTAAAATTGCAAGGCTTTCCTCTTCCTCCAAGCAGAGGAGCTGTGGAAGCAATGTGAGAGATGTTGTTCAGAAAGCATTCTGCAAACCAGAATGTTTTTAAGAAACAGTCTTTGAGAAATAAATCACTACCTGATGATGAAGACAGCTGAGCTGGGCTCAGTGAGAGTCTTTCACATGCCAACACTCTCACGTGACAGGAGTTATATTGGAAGATGACAGGCTTTGAAGCTTGCAAGGCTGAAAATGTCTAAAAGTTTCTATATACCTAAAGTAATATCTTGATAAAATGGTGTATTTCAGACTTCAAATGCTCTCTGTAAAGCACCATGAACTTACATAGGGTCACAATCTTTTTAATCAGCAAAAAATATCCCACCCCAAATCCCAGAAGCAGAAATTTTACTTCTGTTCAATACCACTAAGTACCTCAGGGTTAAAGAAGGTTTGGAGATGCATTTGGATTGATTTCAGATTTATAACCAAGCTTGAAATCAGAGTTTTCAAATAGTTTTAAGTTTCATTGTAAAAATTGCAAATCCACCATTCATCAGTAAACCAAAATATTTAATTCCCAAATAAGTGCTAGGTGGTGTCTGTCAATATTAAATTTGTTTCCAAAGTTACAGCACGTTAAGGCTGACATAAGCAGCAAGTGTAAAAATGGGATTAATCAAAGGATGATTTAGTACTCTGAAAGAAGAATATGAAACTCAGTCTGGATAAGTAATAGACAAGCAAAGAAAGACAAAACCATTTACAAGATGTTTTGAATTAATTTAATCTCCTCAGTAGGAGAGTGTAATGAATTTCTGTGAAAATAAAGTGCTTAGTTCACTACAGTCAAATTAAGCCCAACAGTAATCATACACATCTTATAAAATAGAATAAAAATGCTGAACCTATGAAAATACAGTGTAATCTTGCATTTATCTAAACAGAAAATCACACAGGAAAAAAACCAGATTTCTGTCAATGTTTGTGTCATGATCCAGCATCGTTTTGCATAAGAGCCAGGGAGGTCCCATGGCAAGTAGCTGATTTTTGGGTCTGTTCCAAAGCTGCTGAAGTGAATGTGCTTAGTTTCACTGGCTCCATTTGGCTTTGTGTGGACAGGTTGATTAGCAGAGTATTTGGGACAAAAAGCAGGCCATGGAGTATTCCACATCATAACCTTGTCTTTCACCTTGTTCTCCGTCCCCTGGTGCAGTGGTGCTGGGGAGGGAGGTGAGTATGAGAAGCTCAAGTGCAGCTTTTCCTCTGGCTGTTTATATCCCGTGTGCTGGATGGAACAGGACAGAACTGTGTGCCTCTAAACCTGAAATAGCTCTGCTAAACCTTCTTCCCCTTCTGCCTCACACCACATCCCCACCACAGAAGAGGTGATGCATTAAGTAAGGGGGAGGGATCAGGAGAAACCCTCCAGTCCATGCCAGGAGGATGAGGCAATTCCAGCTGCCTTGAATTTGCAGGCTCATTCTGACAGCTTTTCTGTCTCCATATTCCTATGAAGATGAGGCCAGAAAGGAGAAAGATTTTCCTGCTGACACTGCCTCTCTTTGCTTCTTCACTGCTGGGGGTGTGGTGGTGGGAAGAGATTTCTCTGCCTAAGATGTTAGTTTTGACCTCAATAAAACTAGCATCACTTGCAAAAAACCCCACCCAAACACCAAATACAATCCCCCAACCAAAAAAACCCAAGTCACAAGAGAGAACAACATGAGAAAAACACTAATTGCACATCTGTTCAACAGACTTTTGTGATAACTCAGCAACAGCTAATTGAAACTCCTGGATCATAAATGTGCTTTCAGCCAAACTGGAGTTTACTTTCCCTGATGCTATCTCCTTTCAACTCCCCATTGCACTCTGAGGTTCTGGTGGTCAGGATTCCAACAATCTGTCACTAGATGGGAAAATTAGAAGTTGGGTCCATTGAATTATAATGAGCCAAACTTCTGTTAATCTGCATCATCATATCTCCACGGATTTCTGGGAGCTCTGTCACTTTGCATTAGCTGAGGACCTGGCCTTATGTAATTAGATGTTTTCACACTCGTGTGGAGATATGCCCTCCTCCAACAGTCTGGGTTACAGGCTCCTGTGGTTTGAAAAGAGATACACTCCTTCTTGGGAGCCAGCAGGACACACAAGATCTGGGAATGTGCATATGTTTTCATGAGATTTCACTAAGTGATATATTTAGGGTTTGTTTTTTGCAAATGGCAAAGTGCACTGGGGAGGGAGACTGGAAATCCCAGGACCTTTGAAGGGTCCGTGGTCTCAAATGGGCAGATGGGTTAGAGACACAGCTCCAGGCACTTCTTGTCACACAAAGCTCACTGAGGGCCTTGTGGCTCCCTGCCTCTGGATTGCCATTCTGACGTAATTTTTGTGACATTTTCATGTTATTATGCAAGCCTGTAGAAATCATGACAAGACTAGGAAAACTGTTGAATAAATAAAATGCTAGTAATGTGAAATTAATCTGTGATGAATATACTTAGGTCTTTGAAGGATTTAGCTGCTTCTGGCAATTTTGTGTTCCTTTTGGGTGATTTGAAGAGGTGTTTGTTTTGACTTGTGGATTTATGAAATATTTGTGCTTAGGTAACATTTTTATAGTGCATTTCCAGAATGAACTCCATGCAGTCTTTAACCCAAGATTATAATTTTTGGAGTATTGAATCACTGCTTGCAAGTTCTACAGTAGATTCGAGCTATCCCACTGTGGGAAAGCATTGGGTTTTTTTCTCTTTTCATTTTATATTTGTTTATATTAAGACCACTTTTCACTGACGTCAGAGACCTATCAGGTCAAATCTAATCCTCTATATCTCACGGTGTGCTGGCTAGATTAGCCCTAATACTTGTGTTTTCTAGTCTGTGTGGAGGCAGCTTTCACCTTGTAACGATGACCTCCCTGGAAGTGGTTCTAGGGGATGGTTGAGCCTGTAGGTTCTCACTCCTCACCTTCACAGAGCCAGAGACCCTGTCAGCATCCCTTCTTTGCTGAGGAACGTGGAGCAAATGGCCGTCTTTGAAATTGCTGCCAAGAGCTGGTGAATTTGCTCCACCACAGCGAATGGGTTTGAATTCCAAAGCTGCACAGATTGTTTGGAAGTCTACCTCCCTCCCTTCTGGCTGCTGCTGGGCTGCTGGGCAGTTCTGCTCTCCTTTTCGTGAGCTGGAAAGACTTCCTTCACTGGGGAAAAATGCACTGTGGTTCCTGTGTAGTGCTCAGAGCAGTGAGATGACTGCCTCTGTGTGGGATTTGGGGGAGAGGAAGGGATGTGTCAGAAGAAAGGCCAAAAGAAAGAGCAGTTGGAGACATCTGATCAGTGTCAGCAGGGCAAGATGCTGAGCACTGGCACTGGAGTGCTGAGGTGGTGAGAATAGCTTGTGAGTGGCCCCCAGCAGGAAGGAGCAGAAAACACTGGCAATTCACAACAGAATCCTTGCTCAGTGAATATTCTCCTTTAATGAGGAGCTCTAGAAGGGACAATGAAGCAAGAAGTGATGTCCCCATTTATCCTCAGTGCAAGTTTGCAGGGCAGGGCTGGAATCTGACTCTATGGGAGAGCAAATGGAGGTTCCTGCACCTCCCAGCCCAGTGCACGTGTCAGTACAAGGTGAGTCAGGGCTGCCCAGAGGCACTGGGCAGATGGGAGCAGAGAGCTGGAGACACGTGCCCACATCACCAACGTGTCCTGGTGCGCTGCAGGACAGTCCCCTCCAGAGCTGCTGTGATTGATTCCATGGGAAGGGTCACAGCTCCAGCCAGAAGGGACTGAAGCACCTCTCATCCTCGCCCTGAATTTTCTTCTTTCTCTATTAACATTCTGCCAAAGTTGTTTTCAAGGAAATTTGTCCCCCAGCCTACTGTGCTGCTAGGTTGGAATAGTGTGAAATGCAAAAAACACATCGAAACCAACAGCACAAGTTCAATTTTTTTGTTTGGGCTTTTGAGAATTCAAAAAAAGGATCCTGTGGCTCTGCTGCTGAGTCAGCATTGGTTGGATGTGATTTCTGAATGTGATTTCTGTGGTCAAACTTTACACAGAACTTTGATGTTTAATGTGCCAGTCAATTAAAGCATGCTGTTATGCTAGAAATGATGTGGTGACTTTGTGTGGCTTGTTTGGTGTTGCCAAAATGGGTCAAAAGTATCAGGAGAAGGTTTAATCTCCCTGTTTACACAGTGTCATTTTGCTTGCTTTGTGGTTCATTGCTTTCTGCAGTGACTGGGGTATAGCCTAAGAGCAGGAAGCCTCCTCTCTCTGTGTGACAAAAATAGCTGGTGCTCTCTCCTGCTGGTTTGATTAAAGTGGTTATGGAGGTTCAGCTGTGCTGCCCTAGAACTGAGGGCTCTGCTGAGCAGAGCTCCCCTCAGGTGGGCCCTGGCTGTCCTGGTGCCACCTGGTCAGGTGTGGATGTCTCTGGCCAAACAGCCTTAGTGGCTGAATGACATTGGTGAAATTTTCTGCAGAGCAGCCCAACAGAGCCAGAGTTGGCACAACTGTGGTGGTGCCAGAGAGAAAACAAGAGTTTGGGGCAGGACCTTTTAAACAGTTCTGTTGCCAGGTCTGTCCTCCCAGGGTGAACCCTCCTGTGCTTGCACAGTGCAGGAGCCCCAGGAAGAGCTTCAGGAAGGTCTCATCCTCTTCCATGGGAAGGTTTTTCACAGCAAAGCTCTGCACACTTTTAGATGCCTTCTGACACTTTAATCACACTGGCAAAAAAAGAGGTGTCCAGCTGGTTTTGTAAGGTGTTCAATAATGAGATTTACTTTAAAGTGGGTAAAAACCTTAGGAAGGGTTTAAGATTGTACTTTAAAGTGTAAGCTTGGTATATCTATTCTATTCCTAGGGGTGTTTTATTTGATTCTGGTATTAAACCAAGAGTTGGTCCAAAGCCCGTTAACATAAATGAAAAGAGTTTTATTGACTTTGATGGGATTTGGATCATGCTGCACTAATTAAATAGTAAAGTATCCATTAGCAGTGAAGAAAACAGAGGAGAGGAGAGCCAACACTGTTGTGATGAGCCCTGTGAAGTTGAGTGAACTGCAGCCAAAGTCTCAGCATCTTTACAGATGAGCTTTTCCGTATTTCTCTGCCTCAGTTCTTCTGACAGATACATGGTGGATTTTTAAGAGAACTGAATTTATAAAGATCCTTACATTTATTCTGCCTATTTACAAATTTTCATAGACACATTTAGTCAATAAGTATTACCTTATTCAAGGTAATAATAAGAAAAAATGGGAAGTGATGTGTGACAAAAGAAAAAGTTATGCTTTAAACAACATTGAAATCGGGTACTAATAATTTGCATTTACTTTGTCGGAGTATTCTTAAAAGATTTTTAAGGAACACAGATTTACTAGATTCCAAAGAAAAGAGAAACAGCCTTTCACTTTATTGATGTTGTAAGTAGAAGGTAAAGTAAAAGTTAATATCTTATGTGTCTGGAAGATCTGCATAAAAAGTGGGTTTTATTTAAAGAATAAAATTTAAAAGGCTGTTCTGGAACTGGCCAAAACCCAACCATGTACAGACAGCTTAAAAATACAGTAATAAATGAATTTATATGGGCTGCTGGGTGGATGTTAAAAGGATCTGGCATTTAAAACTCAGAAATGCTGTTCCTCATTCCTTGTGCTGTGACCCACTGTGCCTGGGTGGCAGCAGTGGCTCTTGAATTCAGTAGCCTACAGCCTGCTGAGGCAGGAGGTCTGCACTCACAAAAAGCATTTATGGGAATTTCCCTGTGACAGTGGGATGGTTGGAAAACACCCCTCATTTGAAACAAGCTGGATGTGTTGGGATTCAGCTGTAACCATGTGAGCTGAGGTTTTGAGGACATGAGGAGCCCATCTGTGTTTGGCTGTCAGTTCTCCTTAGGCATCTTTGACAGCACAACCCTAAACGAGATGTTTTCTAAAAGCAACTTGCTGGCATTGTTTGCCTGCTGCTGCATTTACTGAGGGACAGTGCTCTTAAGCCAGTTCACAAAGTTTTTTCCATTTCAGATACTTGTAATCAGATTTCCTAGCATCCTCTCTCTTAAACTTAGCAAAAAAGAGATTTTCCCACCTTCACTGCTCAGGTATTTATGAAGAAATGATGTCTGCAATTTGGTTTAGATTTTTACTAAAGTTATCAGGCAAAACTGATAAAAAATGTTGATCATGCTGTGCTGATACCATGACCCCATCTTCTGTGTTTATAAGTGTATCTTAGCCTTCTACTTGCAAAAATCATGAGATCTTGTCAGCTGCAGCTGCAGACTGGAGAGTAATTTAGGTTGAATTGTAGATTAGTCCATTTTTCAATTCTGTGATGGCCGAAATGCCCAAACAAATAAATGTTCTAGTAGACTGAAATTGTCTAGAATACTCAAAATAGGAAAAGATGAAAGGAAAGAGTCTGTCTGAGACCCAGCAGCTCAAATGCTCTTCTGTGCTTCCAAAAATAAAGTGTCAGAAGTAGAACCCTGTGTCCCCTTTTTATAAATCTTCTCTGTCAAATCTAATGGATAACTAATAGAAAGTTTTCAGAAGGAAAAACGAAAGGCTTTATGCTTTATGTAAGAAAGATTAAGTGGAGAGGGGCTTTTTTCCCCTTGAGTACATGGGTGTGCAGGAATTGTGTTTTAGAATCAGGCTTTTTGTGAGACCTGCAGAGTAAAACTGTTATTTGGGAAATTCAGAATTGTTCTTGTGCTTGTTGGAGGGCAGGGAATGAAGCAGAAGCGATTAGCATTGAAAGATGCCACTGCACTGCAATACCCC
Source organism: Hypocryptadius cinnamomeus (assembly GCA_013400635.1). Taxonomy (NCBI): domain Eukaryota; kingdom Metazoa; phylum Chordata; class Aves; order Passeriformes; family Zosteropidae; genus Hypocryptadius; species Hypocryptadius cinnamomeus. Next base: position 17,877 of record VYZP01049345.1, on the reverse strand, counting down.
AGAAGGGCAGGTGTCACCTTGCAACGGTGACAGGTTGCAAACAGGGTTATAAAACAGGGCTCAGGAAACAACTGAGACCTGCCAGACTGCCCAAGGGTGCAATCCTGCTCTTTTCTGTGCAGTTCTGCTCCTATATTTGTTCTGTTGGTCAATGTGGGTACACAGGCAAGTAAGGTTATATAAGAGTAAAGGTTTAACCTTTCAAAGAACATAATCATTCATTAAAGTGATTTCATTAATTATAAAAAGAAAATTAGATGGAGCCTCCAGCACATGGGAATATAGAGATGGATTTGCTTCAAAGGAAACTCTTTCCATATGAAATTACTTTTTGCTCTGAGACAAGGAAAAGAATCCAAAATATAATGAAAATCCTTCCATTACATTTAGCTTTATTGTTTCTAAACAAAAATATTTCTGTCTGAGAGCAAATGACAAACTGATTTTTCCCCATCCTAAACCTAATTTGGCAACCAACTAATTTGTTGGTCCAAGGTTGATTTAAAAAAAAAATTCCTAATGTAAAATGTTGCCTTATGTTCCAGGCAATGCTGCATGTGTTTCCATAGCAACCTCTTCTCATGTCTTGAACTTGTCAGCATCAACACACGACATTTTAAACTATAAAGCATTTGCATGTACTGCTGCCTCTTTGGACATGAGTGAGATTTGCCAAAAACTGGGTTCTTGCAGACAGTTGAAGTTAGGGAAAGATGATGGACTCAGATATTCTTTGTGCCTCCTGCTTGCTTACAAAGAATAAGGAAGTTCTTTGACTTTTTACTGAACTCAGGCAATGGGACACAGATTCCTGCTCCCAGCTCCAAGGTCAACAACTAACTCAAAGCCTGGTTTTCCCCCCAGGACTGTTTGTCAGTGGGTTCTGTGTCTGATTCTCTGCACTGTGTGTTTTTGGGCTGTCTGACTTTTCTCAGGTGCACCTGCTTCTCTGTTCTGTGTTCAGCAGAGTTGTTCTTGACCCTGGACACACACAGGCTTTGGACAGTGATCTACACCAGATCTCCCTCTGTTGCTCTGATGCTTTTCATTTTAAACCCAGGGAATGCTAAGTGCAGGTTAAGTGCATCCTAATCCAAGTGAGAGTGTATTTGCAAAACATTTATGAAATAAAAGAACTGAAGAAGGGATACAGAAAAACCCTAGTCAACTTGGAAGAAATAGAAGAGATGGTGTTCCAGTGAGCAGTAAAGAGAAATTGGTTTGACTAGCCAGACATAACTGTAAAACATTCTCTAGGAGGGAGCACTAATATAATTGTGTGATACATGCTTTTACTGTCTTCCTTTTTCTGACTGTAGCATGGGTTGGCTGCTGATTTGATCTTCTAAAATATGTATTTGCAGATATGGATGAGCTGCCAAAAATGTGACTAATACAAAAAATGCCCATTGATCTCTTTTTAAAGCGTGTATTAACACTGCTCTCTGGAAGATAATAATCACTTCTCAGTCTTTGTAGTATTTATGCAGGCACCTTCCTACAGGATAGCTCCACTTTTCCAAACAGAGAGGAACATTAATATCAGGTTGGTGAGGCAGGTTTTGGTATTTGTGTGTGGGGACTAGAGGGGTGGCTTCTGTGAGCAGCTGCTAAAATCTCCCCCATGTCCCCCAGTGCCACTGGCTCCAAAAGGGACTCGCTGCTGGCCAAGGCTGAGCCCATCAGTGATGGTGGTAGTGCCTCACAACATAATTTAGAGGAAGGGAAAAGGACTTGCAGCTGTGGTCAGAGGAGTGAGAATATGTGAGAGCAGCAGCTCTGCAGACCCCAAGGTCAGTGCAGAAGAAAGGGAGGAGGTGCTGCAGGTGCTGGAGCAGATTCCCCATGGTGGGGCTGATGTCCCCATGCAGCCCACGGAGGAACACTGGGGAGCAGAGATCCACCTGCAGCCCAGGGAGGAGCCCACATGAGCTGGGCAAGAGTGTGAGGAGTCCTCCCCCTGAGGAGGAAGGAGCAGCACAGACAACGTGTGATGAACTGACCACAGTCCCCATTCCCCATCCCACTGCACCATTGTGGGGAAGGAGACAGAGAATTCAGGAGTGAAATTGAGCTTGGAAAGAACAGAGGGATGAGGTGGAAGGTGTTTTTAAAATTTGGTTTTATTTCTCATTACTATACTGTGATTTGATTGGTAATAAATTAAATTAATTTTCCCCAAGTTGAGTTTTGCCTGTGGCAGTAAATGGTGAATGATCTCTCCCTGTCCTTATCTCAGCCTAGAGTATTTTGTTATATTTTATCTCCTCTGTCCATCTGAGGAGGGGAGTGATGGACTGGCTTTGGTGGGCATCTGGTATCCAGCCAGTGGTTCTCCACCACAATACCACTCCCCTGTTTTGGCTGTCAGTGTGTATTTGAATTTATCCTTCACACTGTTACGTAGGAGAGAGCTGATTTATGCAGCAGGACTTGTCATGGCCTTAAACCCTCACTGCAGTGTTGCATCTGCTCATAAGAATAAAAACAGGTCAATGGCTTGTTTTGCCTTGATTTATGACTTTATGGCTTGGAGCAGGAGACTCCTTTATTGATGACTCTGTGCATTTAAAAGATGTGGGTGTAGATTCTTTCCTCTGTCTTCACTGAAAATAGATATCATGGTGATGTTCAGCTCTTGGGAACCTGCTGAAGCATCCCCCATGCACTGCTCCTTACAGGGTGTCCCTGTGCCACTCACTGGCCCACAGGCACTCTCAGTTCCTGGGGGGCTGTGGCCCTCTGGTATTCATCAGAGGGGATGGTTCTTCCAGGTATGGAATAAACCTTTCCTTGTGAGACCTGGCAAGAGAAGTGACAGTGGAATGAACTTCAGTGATTTGTCTAGGACTGGGCATGAACTCTGCTCCCAAAGCAGAGCAGATACTGTTTGTGCTGAAGTAATAACTGCAACAAAAACCAGTTATAAAACCATCTGGGCACATATCTGTCAGTATGGGGCATAAGGAGCCCATGTTTATATTCTGGGGGTGATAACTCTGTCAGGAGAGATGAGAAGTAGATGCTTGAATTTCTTGTGGACTTTCTTCATAACTGAACTGGTACAGTATGTTCTTGGGCCAGTGCTTTGATCTAGCTGGGATACAGCCAGAGGGAAAACAATTTCATACTTTTAGTTTGCTAATCAGGAAATGAGATAATCCACATTTAAAAAATCTCTTTTTGGAAAAAAAAAAAATTGTAGCCTTCTGGTCACTTTGCAGGCATTAATTTTCAGATAAAGAATTTCTGTTTTGCTTCTGAATCAGCCAAATCTTTAATACAAATAACATAAAGCTTGGTGTTTTCTGTGTTCCTTAAATCCAGTTTCAGGGAAGAAGGTGACCTTTCCTTCCTTTAAAAAAAAAAAATACAGCTGCTCCTCTTGAAATTCTAGCTGTGTAAATACACTTGTTGCTCTCCTCTGTTAGTTTTCTGCATCTTTTGTTCACTGAAGTGTAAAATGATAAATGCCATCTTCAAATCCTCTTTGGAAGACTGGGAAAGTTCTGTTCTGTTGTTGCTGAGGGAATTACCGAGTTTCAGCATTGCCTTTTTTTGCCCCTGGTTTGTGAGGAATGCTACCATTTTCCAGAGTTGTTCTTACATGAACAGTTCTAAAGTGTTTGTCCCTTCCTTGATTCTCCCTCTGATTTCGTTCTCTTCTGCCTGAACTGAATACAGCATCACCCACTGCTTCTGAGAGAAGGAAATTCGTGACTTCAGTGTCCCAATATTTGTGTCTGCTGCCCTTCTCCCTTGCTGGAACTGTCACCCTCTGAGCTGCTGATGAGCTGCAGTTCCCTGGGTTCCTTCTGCCTGGCAGCTCCTTCAAGGGTGCTGGTTCAGCCTCCCCACATAAGGAGAGGGTAAACTTGGGGGTGGTTGGAGAGACAGTTTTTGAATCATAAGAAAAAGTGGACCAAATGTGGCATATGCAGCCTCCTGCCTCAGTGGCTGTTTGATCTCCCTTTTTTAATCTTCCCCAGACCACAGACACAACCCATGCGAGGAAGAGGTAGTAAAGCATCCCTTTCCTTCCCATTTGTAGGAAATCAGTGGAAGTGGCAATGCTGTGGTGGCTTGAGAGAGGTCAGCTTGGCTGAGTCCAGCAAAACGTGACTGTAGTATTACATTACTTTCCTGGTTCCATCAGTTTTGAAATTGAGAATTATTCAATTATTTGGGCCAGTACAATTAAAAGCCAACAGGTGAAAGTTAATTTAAGAATAATTTTCTTTTTTTCAGGCATCAGGGTCATGTTTGTCTTTTTGTATAACCTTTATTTTTATCTTCTGCATAGACCTTACGAAGTACATATTGCTCTTTCCTTTAGGGAAAAAAACACCCTTTTCAGTTTCTGGGTTAAGATTTATGGAAAATACTGGAAAAGGGAGGTTTCTTGGAGTAGCCTGTGTATATCATTATATTTCAGTGTGCTTGAAACATTATACTGTATATTGGTCCAAGTACCACCTTTTGCAAAAGGCAATTGACTCTTTTTGTGGAACTCACAAAAATGAACATAAAGCATTGATGAAATGAAATTTTGGCTGAATAGTTTAGACTATTGTACATTCAAAATCCCTTAAATACTTATAAAATGGAATAAATTGGCAAATGATGCTAGTGGACCTCTAGAACATACGGGAAAAATGGGTAAAATAAGTAAATCTCTGTTACTTCCAGTACTTACAGGGAGCATTATGTCATTAAGAAAGGAAAATGCAGAACATGTGATAGCAGATGCCAGACAAACCACAGTGCTCCAGCTCTCACAAGAAACCCCCTTTTCAAGCTGTACGTGGCCCTGGCCAAAGCATTCTTTTTGGACTGAGTTTTCCATTCCTGGTTTTAGGCCAAAGGTAAATTCTCCACTGTGTGGAAACTTTGAATAAAACCAATTCAATCATTTTTCGGATTCTCCCTCTCATTAGGGTTCCTGCCCCTTTCCCATTGCTGTGCCAATGCTGCAGCAGCTGTGAAGGCTCTGCCTTAGCTGCTTTTGGAGTGTTTTTGCACATGTTCACAAAAATATTGCTATGATCCTTTGCCTTTTATTTCTAATATCACCAAGAATGTTTATGATGCTGCTGATTGATCTCTTGGACAACACAAACCACAAAATCACCTGAAGTTGTGCTGTAGCCAGCCCAAGAAAGTATCTGAGATCCAGATCAACCCTCTCAGAAAAGCAGGAGTTTGAAACTTCCACTGATTCTCGAGGTTATGGTGGATTTTGAGTTTTTGTAGAGTTATATAGGGAAAGAAAGAAGTGTGGTACCTAGTGACACTTCCACACTCACCTGAGCTATGGTCTTAGTTCTCTTGACCTCCTGGGGTTTAACTCACTGGGGCTGGGGCTTTGCAGAACCCACCTGCCTCTTTGGTGGGTGAATACCTTTGGATATTCACAACCCCACACAGCTGAGCTGCTGAACTGTTGGCTTTTGTTGGTTCTCCTTCTCAGGTTTCAGAGGAAGTGAAGTCATGTGCTGGGCTTCACTGTCCTCTTCTGCATTTGGCCCCAACTCCAAAATGATTTGTTTAGGGGTTGTTCTTAATGCTTTAAAAACATATATATGTATATAAATTATCTATATCTGCCCTCTGTGATAGCAGTGGTGAGCATCATTGTTCTTAGCAAAAAAAGGAAAAGTGGAAACAAGGACTTTGAAGTTGCTAGAGCTCTTGGATGAGGAAATGCAAATAGGCCAGCCAATAGAAAGAGGAGCTAAAGCACATTTCTACTGTTATTTGAAGGTAATTTTCACTTTCATTTCATCTGACTGGTGAAAAGACATTCACTCATGCACTTGCTTGATTTTAGAGATTTCAGAGCTCTTTTCATTTGAGTGGAAATCATTTCATACCTTGGTGTTGTCATTCTGTTATATGGACCTTCCCCTGCTCACTTCTGGCTTTGTGCACCTGGATTTTTCTAATCAGGCAAGAATCGTGGACGCAGAATGGGTCAGTCTGGGATCCTTGATAGGCTTAAGTGGGTATGAAGCTGAATCTAAATAGCCAATTACTTGCTGTGGCTTATTTAATTTCACTCAGTTTTTTTTCCCTGATGGTTTATAAAGTATTCATACCATGTTTTCCCTAATTGACTTAAGTTAGCTCTTCCTTTTCCAAAAGGAAATATGCCAAACTAAAAGGTTTCAAATGAAGACTGTGGTCACATTGTCATTTTTTCATCATCTTGACTACAATATTTAGTAGTGGAAAAAACTGCTGATAAAATTATATGGTAAAGTGCTATCAGACATTTAAGGAAGACAAAAGCCACATGGAACTGTCAGGAGACAAATCTGGCCTCTACAGCAGTTATATCTCATGCAAGTCTCAGCTGCAATCTGGGTTTCCATTCATTGAATAGCAGATAAGGAATAATCTCTTCTTAATGTAATAATGCACACATTTGTATTTTTTTGAGAATGAAGACTCATGTTCTGAAAAAACAAATGCTTTATTTGAATTTGGCTGGATATTTTGAAGCTTTTAATTAAGAAAGAAAGTGAGCCTTTTAATCTAAAGAAATAAATTTAGAGTTTCTACTTGAATGCAGAGAGAGAAATTTACTGTTGCTTTTACTTTATTTAGTTTAAGTTTGTTTTTTTTTTTTTTAAGTGCTTGTGTGTCAAGGGCTGTAATTGGCTCCGGAGAAGGCCTTTTACTTGTGTTTCCCAGTCATGGATGTCTGCACTTATCTCATTCTTGGCATTCTCCCATTTCAAAGTAAGACGTGGCAGTAAAGTATTCTGAGGCAGTGCCAAAGAGAAGATTGTTGTAGGGGAAAAAAATTGTTCCTTATATGTTCTGCTGAACTCAAGCTTTTAAGGAATTGAACTTACCCATTTTCCCTATAACATTCCAGGAGAGGTTAGTTGCCACCCAAAGAACAAGTTGCTCACGGGTGCTTTTGTGCACAGCTCATATATTTGGGTGAGGAATAACTTTGTTCTGTGTCCTTTACCTGCCCTGGTCCCGGAGCGTGGCTGGGCTGAGCTGGGAGCGGTCGCTGCGGGAAGCAGGGAGGTGTCTGGCATCACCCACCTGTGGTGTGCTCTGCTCAGGCTCCGAGGCAGCTGCTGGGCTGAGGAAGGTGATCATGGTGTAAGAAACCCTGTGCAAGTCAGATTTGCTTTGTTTTTATTAATCTGGTATTTTTGGGGGTTTTGTGAGTGGTTTTTATGAGGTGGAAGTGAAAATGAATGAGGGTTAATGAGGGAGAAAAAACTGCTGATTTTAAACACGTGGTAAGTGTAGATCAGCCTTTCTTATAGCAGGGTTTTGCAGAAAATAAATCCTCTGCTAGTTTCCTGTGGGATGGATTAAGACTTTAATTAATGATTTTGGATATAACTCTATTCCAATGTAGTTCCTGTACTGAGAATGTGGAGTGTGGTTACAGAAAAGGAGGAACTACTCACATGAAACCTCCTGTGAGTTGATTCATAAATCCATGTGTATTAATCTGTGGGAATCTACTTTGGAAATGTAAGGGATCACACCATATTTTGGTGAAGTGTTAAATCTGGGTTGGAACAGGAGAAGTGCTGGAAAGTCTGTAGCTGGGAAGAGGAGATGGCTTTGCTTCAGTGTCACGTGGACCATCAGCAGGGCTGGGTGAAATGGTGCAAGAGGGCAAAGTGGGACTGTCTACAAAGAATTAAAACAGGAGATGAAGGAGAACAGTATTTTTAATTATGTTTCATCTGAGGCACATGTTCATTGTCTCAAGACAGATTTTGAGATTTTGTCCATATTTGAACTGGAACAAGAGAACAGTTTTTCTCCAGTTTTGCGTCTGACTTGCATCCAAAGCAGATTTGGATGGGTGCCCCACCTGAATTGTTAAGGACTTGGAAGAAATCTTTTAGTCTTGGCCTATTTCTGGTTAAAATACATTCTTCTGCAATGGAGCAAAAGTATTTTTTTAAATAAATGAAACAGACAGGAGGTGGATATAATCTCAAGAGATGAGGTTAAGATTTCAAACATCTTTTAAACTGATCTGTTTTTGATAGGCAGATTACTAAGACTTGACTGTTGGGCAGATTTATTTAAACTCTCAGTAGTTTTTGCTATTGAGAAAACTGCACCATCAATGCAGGGAAATGTGAGTTTGGGCGCATTTGAGCACAGAGCATTTGCCTTATTTACTTGAAAAATCTCACAGTGCACCCACTACACAAAATGGTTCTCCTGCTGATTATGTGCTTCCTGTTCTGTTAATTAGGATGTCACTGCTCTTCCGTATCTCATTTCTTACAGTAATTTCTTAATGAGTCAGTTGAAGTTTTTTAGGCATGGGAAATCTGGTGAACTGGCTAACGTTTTCCTCTGATATCTGTTTTGATATCAATTATGCTTCAGCTTCCAATTAAGCAGGTCAGGGTGCATTAGCAAGTCTCCAGTTCATGGCGAAATACTGCATAGAGAGATGGCATAAGACTAAATTCAAGATTATCCAAAGTAATTGGGACAGAAAATTATTTAGTTTGCCTTGCTGGAATTAGTCTGACTTATTGTTGAAATGCTGCCTGCCTTAGTTCAGTTCTTTCTATAGTTCCAGGCAGAAGAAAGCCATTTGCAGCAGACTGTAATCTTTAATAAGGTTGTATTATGCAACTAAGTAAACCAGGATGAGGAAAAACTGGAGCTGGACTCCTTGAAAAAGTATGGACTGAAAATGCAAAAGAGATGAACTTGCAATTAAAATGCAAAAATTACACATGATCTGTTGGACAATAGGCTCTGATATTAAAGAATGGAATGAAGGACTGAGGATATAATTTGAGAGAAGCAAAAAGAAGTCCTATATCACTGAGTTATTCATGTCCATGTTTTGTACCTTCTTTTCTAAATATTTCTAATAGCATCATAGACAACGTTCCTCCTTGTCATATTGACTTGTAGGACAAGTGAAAACGATATCTGCTAAGCTTTATTAGAATATGTTGATTTGGCCAGGCTGTGTAGGATGTGCTTGGAATGTAGCAATTTGCACATTAAGGAAAATGAGAATTTTTCAAATTAAGTGATAAAATTTGGCAGCATTTCTTAATGCAAAATGTATGTTGAGTTGTATCTAGAATGAAAACATGACTTTTAATTTGAAAATATTGCTTTGCGCTTATCAGAGATTCTTCATACATCTGGTCATGATCAGAAATGATCAGGGAAAAAAAGTCTGAAAAGCAGTATATATACCTTGCACTGTAAAGTTCCAGAGTCTCCACTGTTTGGTTTTTTTTTTTTTAACTTATTTTTGGTGATGACTAGAATTCTGCAGGCTCAATCAAGTGCATTATTGAACTCTTAATAATAGTATATATCTTTGGCTCAGGTTCTTCCAAAGTGAGAGAGCTCTTCCCCCTCCTCCCATATGAGAAATGAAATTTAAATCTGCGTATATGAAGGGTTGCTCTATGCAGAGTTCCCATTCCTCTCTCACTGTAGTGCAGCTCTTCAGACCTCGATCACTGATGTTGAGTGAGGCATTCCACAGTTGTCTCCAGGCTATGGACTGGATCCAAGAACAAGACAGTGAATTTTTTAGCTGCTTATAAAGAAGTTTCATATGTATTGATATCTTTTTTTGTGCGTTTTTGAAACCTGCCTTTTTGAAACTTGCCTTTAAAAACCTTATTATGCCCTAGGAAATCACTGGATGCTGTTCTACCAGATGTGCATGCACCAATTTCTCCTCTTTAGGATTCTGCCTTCCTGCACATCTGACAAAAAAATCTCTGGACCACAGCTGTCATTTAGCACTTTGAAATCGAACCATCTTTCATTACAGTTGGTATTTCTGACCTTCAAGACTGAAATTCTGAACGTGCCCCCTTGTTGGCATTGGGTTTTATACTGTGCTTTAGGCAGTAATTTGCTGAACCACTCCTGTGCCTTCCGAAAGCCATTTTGTAATCAAAAAAGTCTTCAACAGAGATAGCTGCAAGGAAAGTAGTATATACAGCAGACTCCTAAGGCTTCTGGCTTTTTTTCTGTATCAGGGAAAGGTTTTGGAAAAACTTTGATTCCTAAAGGCTTAAACAACAGCAATAAAAAATGAGATAAAATTTGATGAAAAACTGATATAACTTGCGAGAGCCAAGGCATTATCCTCCATAAAGGGAACGCTTCCTATAGATAGCACAACTTGATGCTGTGTGTAAAGTCCTGGTTACATTACATATGTGTTACAGTGCTGCTTAATTTTCTTAAATGATGGCATAGACTCTTCCCTGTGTTCCTACTTAGCAGATGCTTGGCATTCTGATAACTGGTTTTCCTTGGTGTATCCTTTCTGTGTGAGACAGGGTGGTGTTATTTTACTCAGGGATAAAGTACCTAAGGTGTTCTTAACCCCTTCTTTAATTGTCTTTGAATTAGAAGTGCTGCTTCAGGTGTGATATCAGGGCTGTCGTTTCCTTGGGTTGATGGTACAGGCTAGACCAGCTCGCAATTTAAATGGAATGAAAGGAAGTTGTGTTTAAAATTAGGTCATTTTTAAGTGTTTAGTGAGGGATTTAAAGAGCCAAACTTACACACAGATCTCAGTGTTCCAGTTTTAGTTTAACTAGTGGTGATGGTGTTTGTTTTGTTTTGTTTTCCTCACAAGATGCAAGAGGATTTTAAACCACTGCTACTTTTGTGAAGAGAGAAAAAAGGGGTGCTCAGGACACCAGCATGCAGGCAGAAAAAAGAGCAGGGATGTGTACAAGGGTAAAAGTTGTTGTTCTTTTCTTTAAGGATGAGCCATTCTGAACTTAAAAAGCTTCTTTTCATTTCTTAAGGAAAACCTTTGCTCAGATGGCAACATTAAATTTCTTGGGCTAATCTAAATCTTCTGTGTAGTTTCTTTTCCCTGGACTTTTTATGGCCTCCTAACTAAGAGGAGAAATTAAAAAGCATCTACTTGTTTACTCTGGTCCTGTCAGCTGAAATAAATGTCCCAATTTATCCCAAGCCCTGCTTACACTAAGGAAGTTCAGTTAGATGATGGTAAATGAACCTGGGTCATCGTTCATTAGTCTCTGTAGCTGGACAGAATGTTTTGCATTCTGCTCTACCTTTTTTCCCCCTCATACTTTTATATTTAAATGCTCTTACTTGTTCAGGATGGGTGTTTTTACTCTGTCCCCTGAGGCTCTTTATGAAAATGAGATGATGCATCTTAGCCTATTCTGTTAAGCAAAACTGTCTGAATAAAATACAGATCCATGTCTTATGACAATAGCTGACTGCCATGGTGGGGAACACAGGTCCCTCAGGACCCACACGCTCCTTTACCTTCTCCTTTGATCTTGATGAAACAGGTGAAAACTTCATTGTATTTTTAATTATCCGTCCCTTGCTCTGCTGTAGTTTGAAAGAAGATTTCAGAAAGGCTTTAAGTGATATTAAAAAGGCCACCATGAGGCATTGCCAAATCCCTGTGTCCCTCTCCTTGCCAGGGGCCCCGTGGAGCATCTGTGCCAGTAGCAGAAGGAGCTGGAGAGTCCCAGCTCAGAGACCTGCAGCAGAGCATCGGTGGAGATTGCTGCTGCAATTTCTTCTCCCCTCTCTTCTTGGCATATTTTGCTGTTTTCCTCCCAGAGGCAAGGTCTACCTCTTCTGTGATGATGATGCTTCCCATTATGTTAAGACTAATTTATGGCCAGGGCAGGGAGTTGTGGTGGCAGGCTTAGGCAGTGGGCTTGCTGTCCCAGCTAATGCATTTGTGCCTAGAGCTGTTTTGATATATTCTCTTGCTTCCATTGTGATTGCGAATGCCCCATCTCTTTTTTCACTGCTCCAAGCCTACAATTTAAGAGAAATTCTGCCTGAAACTTAAGAGAAGATGATGAAAGAGGGAGAGATTCTTTTCTCTCCACCTATCCATTTGTTTCTTGGCTTTATGTGAGGTTTTTCTTCTTTCTGTCTTTCCTGTTGTACTGAGATTTGCAGGCAGTTTCTCATCCTGGTTCTTCTCCTTTGATCCTCCTCCAAAATAAAAAAAGAATAACTCCCCTTCCCCACAAAGACATGCTTTTTAAATGCTTATTTGTAATCCAGTCGTATGAACCTAATCTATTAGTAAGGTTCACGAACTGAGATTTCACAACCTATTTTATTTATCTATTTTATTATACCTGCCAAGACTTTAATCTCAAGATATTTTCTTTCGCTCCTGAATTTTGAAATAACTGCTGTAATGGCCAAATCACATATCCCAGTGCTGACATCCACTCTGTCCAGATTACTTGCCCTGCACAGAATGTACTCTGGTGTTTGGTGTCATTCTCCAGCGTGACATTGCTCTGTGCAATGGAAGTTTCCTTGTGACCTGCAACAGCTTCTGGAACTTTGGATTGACCAAAGCTGAAGATGAGCCTGGCTTTTATAGGAGAGCATCTGAAGGAAAATATTTACCACTTTCTTTAATTTGTAACTTCTCTGTGTAGCTCAGCTTACTGTGATGGACCTTCAGTGGAAGCTACTCATGTTGGGAAAGGCTTGTGAACAGGTTGGAAGTGGTGTCTGGACTAATGGTAGGCTGCAGGTATGGATAAATCCATCTTGGATTTGGGGTTTGATTTGTTTTTAGAACTTAAGTTACAGTTTCTTTTGTATGCCTACACTTTTCCACTGCAATAGAATACGTCTTTTATTGGTCTGCTTTGAAGAAGGTAAATCTGGATAAAGTTAAAATAGTAAGAATGTTGGTCAGATTATATTCCTAGTATTTCCAAAAATTATTTCCTTCCCCTTTACGCCCCATAGGGAATTGATGCAAAGTGCCCTATGAAAAGAACCTCTTAAGGACCTCAAAGAACTTAATGTAAATTAAGGGTTTTGAAGAGCATGGAGTGGAAGAAACCTCCTGAGCTGCCGTGTGCCTTCTGCCACTGCTGCGAGTGCCGCACACGTGCGAGGCTGTCCCTTTCTCATCTCCATTTCACAAACCAGCAATCTGTGGCAATTACACAGATGGATCAGTGGCAGGGCTAGGACAAAGCCAGGGTTTTGTCTTGCAGTTACACTGTGCTGCCCTCTAAACAGAATACTCAGCAAGAGTAGAAGTCTCCACAGCAGTTGTGCCAGTTTCTACGATCACTGTGTGTTATGACCGTGAAGATTACAAATAGCATGGGACAATGCCAATAATTTTTTTACTGTAGATTTCTGAAGCAAATGGAATAATTCAATGAAAATTAATTTTGTGATACATATATTAACAATTTTATTCTGAAAATGGTCTTCGGTGTTTTATGGTGGAGATATTGGAAGATACAACTCATTGCTGTGCACTGATGGGAACAGGCACTAACTCTGTTGTGATCAGTGAAATTGTTACATGAACACAAGGAGCCTAGCCTAAGGGCTCATTTTACAATCTGGTGTCTGTTTAGGAAGCTGGTTGAGCTAGAGGATAGAGTTCTGTCTCATAGACGTGTAGCCACAAGTCATTATGAGTTTCCTGCTAATTCAGAAACTGCAGAAACTGAACTGTGCTGCTCCCAGCGCTGTGTTGACTTTGCAGCCACTGTGCATTGCAGGAGTCTGAGAGAAAGAGAAGTTTCCCTACATGTAGCTCATTGTTAGGAAAATAGCAAAGAATAAATATCCAAAGGCAAAGGAATCGTTGATGCACATCATGGAAAATTGCAGATAATGAAAGTGAACATGCAGTAGTAGTGACTGCCTAGTGGCCTTTCCATCCAAGAGTGTACTTCTCAGTTAGGAGACTAGGGATAATTAGTAAGTTTAAGTGCAAAAGAGGGAGGATATGAGAATCTTTTTGTTCATTACTAGAGCTTTTGGAAAACAGCTGAAAATTGTAATACATTTTTGGAAAGCATTTAGTAAGTAGCTTTTCTGATCAACTTCTTTTTGCAGCTAACTTACCAGCAAATGCTCTTTTAACAGCAATCCAGACTATTGTTAGAGTTCCAGAAGGACTCTCACCCTAATTTGTGGCTTCAAGTAGATTGCTAACCTCTCAGCACAACACTTGAGTAGCATGGATCAGGCCACAGGAATTGCCTTAGTCTCCAAAGGTATGAATGTTGACATTGGATCTGATTTTAGGAAGTGTGAAGCATTCCAAAATCCCAAAGATGTTAATACAAAAAATATGGAACAAAATTCTCTTTCTGCTTGAGTGTGGAGCTGATTGGCAATGGGACTGGGAAGCAGAGAGCAGGATTTTCAGTTCAGATCTTAAAATACCTGTGAATAAAATGGAAGTGGTATTGAGGAATGAAAATGTTTGGTGTAGTCAGCAGGTAGAAGGATATGAGGAGAATTAAAAACTCTGCAGGGTGCCTGCCCTTTTCTTTGTGGAAGGGTTATGCAGTTAATTTTACAGAGTGGTTTGAAACTGTTGTGGTTTCATTCATCAGTACTAGAGATTATGTGGGGAAAATGAGTCAAAATTGTTGGCCCTTGAAAACACAGGGAAAAGTGTCTTCTCAATACGAAGATGTTTATTGATATAAAAGTGTTTGTGAAGTGCATGTGTCAGAATCATAATGTGTAGTGTAACTGCTAATGCATACATATAAATACTATAGTGAGCTAGTGGCATTATAAATTCTAAGGCACTCAACAATGAATTATCCCAGTGACCTAAATAATTTTCTGTCAGAATGTTTTTCCCCTTTTACATTTTCAAATTGTCTGTAGTAAATCATCCATGTGTTTCACTGAGATTTATTCTTAAATCCTCACACTATTTACCCCTTAAGGTTGAAAGCTTGAATTTAAGATAAGCAGCCGTAGAAAAATGCATTTTTCCCTTCCAGACAAGCAAACTACTTCTAACACTTACCTGACTTTACGGGGAAGGATGTGGGAGACATGAGGCTTTACCATTGAGGCTCCATTAAACATATACACTTAGGGCTATAAACAGGATGTTTAATGTTGTTCCACTGCTTGCAATTGTTGTGACTTGGCAGGTGTATTTGATGGAGTCCTCGGAGCTGCAGCCTTGTCAGCAAGCATGTGTGAAAAATAACTGGTTGGAATTGCAATACAAATGGGGATTGTGAAATAAACTCATTGTGGTATGCTGGAATTACTATAATTAAATATTCTATTAAAATATGCACTTTATGTGGGGTAGCAGGGGTCACAGACAGGGGCAAATTTCATGTGCATAAAATATTCCATTACTCAAGCAAAGAATTAAGGAATAAGAACTATTCTTAAACAGTCAGTATTTGGTTTCAAAACAAAGGGGAATAGTAAGATTTATCTGCTTTCCTGACAAGCGTGAAATTCACTAATCCCTTTGAAGAACTCAAAAACCTGCCATATCACTGCCTTGTGAACACAGTTTATAGATCTCATTACTGCTAACAGTTGTTTTGCAGAGAATTTGGGCAGAGCCTGCTCTAGGAGAGGTCCTACATGTCAAAGTACAAATGATTATGTGGCTTTATGATTTCTTCTGTAACCTTTGATCCAGACAGCTCATGGGCTGAACACCAAGGCTTCTGCTCTCATTTTCTGGGTTTAAATCCTCCTGGGGATGTGTTGCAGTAAAGCCAATTTAAAGCATTCTGGCTAAATCCTGCTGTTCCACCTCCAAATACAGATTAATGTAAAAAAATAATAAAAAATATGTCTTTTTAGTTTTTCACATTCTCTTTTTCTCTCTCGATGCTGAGCATACCTTTTTAGCTGTATGAAGTTGTTGCTTAAAAGTTGTGATTGCTTATTTATTTATTTATTTTTAAAAGCCCACTGAATGAATATGAACATATAAATTTAAAGACAGGAACTGAAACTTGATCCTGTGGGGCTTTGGAGAAAACCAGGAGAGTGAATTTACAGTTGCTTCCAATTAAAAAGGCAACCGATTTCAAAAACTTCAATAATTGATTTTAGGTCTGGGAGTCTATTAGATTCCTTCTGTACCACTGGGAACTGGAGGAGCAAGCACTCTGGTTGATTTTCAGTTCCTCAAAGGGCTGCTGTAATTTGAATAATCAGTAAGGGCTGTAAAGTCCTCCAGTGTGATCTGCAGTGTCTGCTCCCACCACGGCTCTGTGCTTGACCCTGCAGGCAGAGCCCTTCCAGTGGGAGTTTCTCCCTGACACAATGATCAGTCAAATGTCCCAGAGCTCTGCTTTTTTAAGAGCCCATCAGTGGACAGTGGCACTTCTCAGCCTGACAGCAAATATTTAGAAAGTGTCAGGATTTTCTCCTGTGTTCTCATTTGTTTGCTGTGGATGGACAAGGCACAAAACATCCCACCATAATATGTGGTTTACATATTTAGTGAGGTAGAGAAAACCATCTGCTTTTGAGTAAGTGTTTCAGTTCCCATTGTGAGCTCAAGGTGAGAATCCAGTCTGACAGGGTTTTGGTTGCTTTCAGGATCTGGAGTTTGGGGATTTTTGATTCTGATCTGTCCTGTTTTAAGCCTAAAATTTCCTTGTAAAATTTTGAGAAATAGTGGTGTGTTAACCTGACTTAAGATTGGAATGGCTTCATGCTTGGATATATCTCAGAAAAGACCACTAAGTTAGGCTCTGTGTCTAGGATTGTGGGGTTTTGTGAATGCACTGGAAGTGTCTTTTTCTCTCTGCAGCCCATCACCCATTGGGATCTGCAATATATTTTGAAGGGGGTCACAATAGCACTAAACCCACCAAGCCTATAAGTAGGAAGATAATTTCTGCCTCGTCTGATGCCCTGTTTCCCTAGAAATTCTTAGATGTATGCATTGGAAAGTATATTGATAATAATGATGAAACAAAAATTAATAACCACCTCAGCTTTCACTGAATACTAAAATAAGTATTCTGTGCTTTCCACAGTCGTTGCTCGTTGGAATTGATTTTCTGCTGGAGCACGCCTGCTGTGCAGCACTGGAATGAATTCCTGTAGTTTTACAAATTGGCTAGATTAGAAGGTCCAGCTTTACATGTCAGGAGTGGTTGTCAGATTCTCCAGATAAATGGGGTACTGCTTGTCTCAGGATTTTGGCTGGCTCTTAAGGCATGAGTGTATGGGGTTTTGGAGCTTTTTTCTTTCTTTCTTTTACTTTCAGACTTTCATGGAAATGTCTAGAAACTGTCAGGGATCACAAGTGATAGCTGGACACTCAGAAGCCTGGAATGCTTTGGCTGCAGCTTGTGCAGCTACTAAGAGCTTTCAAGTGATGAGATGTTGAGACTCAAACCGAAGCAGGAACTCGTAGGAGTGCCAGTGCTGACTTTTCTGGAAGATGGATGGGAGAACTCTTGCACTTGTACCATCAGAAGGGCACACTGCAAGGTCTTCATGAAACAGCATTCCTGTCCTTATCCTCTGCTACCCAGTAACCCCATGAATATGACATTCTCCTTCAGAAGGACCAGACAAGCTTAAAAGTGGTAAAATTATAGAGTAGACTTCCCTTTCCAAATACCAATTTCCCCTTGCCATCCTATGGAAACGCTTCCATGTGAAGTCTGGGCTCTGGGAATGAATGGAGAGATGTAGCCTGTGGTTCCCTCATGGATTTCTGGAGTCTGAGCCAACTGGTCATTGAGAGGGGGGTGGAAAAAAGCACCTTTGTTTTTAGAGGAACGTCTAGAATGTAAAAGCCTGGTGTGAGAACAGGAGCTGGGCAGAGTTGTCTTCTGCCAATTCAGTGTAGCTACTAAAGGGAGACAACTAAAATAAGCAATGTGGGAGCAATTTAATATGGTCTGTATTAAAAAATAGAAAGGGTAAAATAGAAAATAAATAATTTGTTGTCTCACAGCTGGAATATTTCCTCAGAGAGCTACCTGGAAACTTCTGAGGGGATTTCCCAGTAGTGTTTGGGGATGTGTTCAGACATGGTTGGAAACCAGAGGCTTGAATGTAGGGCAGAGGGAAGCA